>APFE031745121.1:0-84104 GCA_000404065.3 Pinus taeda
CCATTCGGATCAGTACACTCTTGAAATAAAAAGTCGTCCCTGGGTTGATAATTAATGTGAAGGTAATTAGGAGTTTAAAATACACCTTTTTATCGCTCCACATCTTGGCGCCATTGTCGAGGAAGAGTGTAGCCATTTCTAAAGAGTAGTGTGAATTTGATGAGTGCATGCTAGGGAAGAGTTGGATCTTAAAAACGGAAGGTAAGAACCTGCGTACGGAGCATTTAAAAGCCCTGCTCCCCCGTCCGCTTTCCAGCAGGACTGTTAAAGAACCTAGGGTAGAAATAGATGTTTGAATTTTTGTGTGAATGATTAGGAAAAAGATAGAATTTTTTTTAAAAAATGAATCACATGATCTCACGCAAGTGGTGATGTAAGCACCACCCATTTCACTAACTGATTGACAGGAACATTTGAAGAAGGAGCCTCGAAGAAACACATGAAGAACATCTTATACTATGGTAAGAAATGGCTCACGTTTCTACTTTTGATTTTCCTATCAAAGATCTAGGAGGAGTGACACAAATGCACATAATTCCCCCATCTTTACCAAATTTTCATGGTTTAGCAAATGAAGATCCACATACATTTTTGTTTGAGTTTGAAATACTTTGTAGAGGATATGATTATTACACTAACAACCAAAGGTTGAAAGTGTTTCCTCTTACTCTAAAAGGAGCAGCTCTCTGATGGTTCATGAGCCTAGGTGGGAATTAAATCCAATCATGGGAGGACATGAAGAACACATTCTTGAAGAAGTACCAAGACTATTGCAAATCCAATGAAGATATTTTCGGTATGATACAAGGGGAAGAAGAAAGTTTGGAGGACTATGTAGATCGATTTCAATACAACCTTCAAAAATCAAAACATAAGCATTTGGAAAAAGAGATCTTAAAAACACGCCTTCTTAAAGGAATCAAAGATAAATTTTTAGAACCCTTAAATCTGATAGGAAAAGGTGATGTTTTTTAGTTATCATATGATGATGTTTGTAAGTTGTGCATAAGGTATTCAAGAGGAATCTCCAAGGCTGGTAAGAATTCTAGAGATGTTTGTTTTTCCTTTTCCAAATCTGCTACAAGAATAGGAGACATAAGAGCTGAAATCAATGTGTTATTTGAAAATTTTAAAGTTGATTTTATTAGCTCTCTAAATGAAAAATTGGATGTTTTACAGGTTCATAAAAATCAAGAATTGGATGAAGTGTTTTACCCTCGGGACCGAAAGGAGCATCTCATAGATACTCACTCTTCCTCATCTAGGATGGAAGTAGCATATCAAAGAGGTAAGGAAGCTGCAACAAGGTCAAAACCATGGAAATCATGGCCTACAGGTATGGTTCAAAACACTCCCTCTCAACTTTCTTACTTGCATAATCCATTATGGAAGACTAATGTGTTAGGGCAGCCATGTCAATCTCAATATAACCACCAACAATTTTCTCTACAAACTTGGCATGGTTCACCTTATAATTGCATGACTACTCTCCCTCATCCTGTAGCACAAGCACATTCTCCATATTCTCCACCAGCTCTTCCACAATATCTTGCTTGCCCATCAAAACCATTCACACAACCCAATCAACCATATCATCAAAATGCTCCATTCCTTACACATTTTCCTGCTCAACTAATTCCACACCCTCACCATAATAAACCAGTACAACATACTTACAATGTTGAACTGGCAAATTTAGCCACCCTTCCCACCCATTCTATCTCACATGTGTTATTAGAGAAAACCTACAATGAGATTCAGAATGTTTCAAATGCAAAAATTGTAGAAGCTATGGAAGAAAATGAGGTTTCTTTTACTATGCATCAAGAAGCTATTTTAAAAGCTCAAGAACTTCATGATAAGATGGATATGGGAAATCAAGAAAGTAAAGGATATATTGAAGATTGGTTTCACTCCATCATTTGTTTGCAACATCACTCTATGCTTCAACAATTTTTTATACCATTTTTTTAAGGGAAGTTGGCTTCTCATACCCTAATTTTCATCAATATGCATCTTTCAAATTTGGGTATGTGCATACATGAAGCCCTATTGCGAAGAGGGCTCCACTGGAAGTACTCATATACGTAGTCATATTCATTTTTCAAATCAAAATAGTTTAGTGTAAAAAATAAAATAAATAAGGGAATAAATAAATGCATTTTTTATTATGTAAAATTAGTTGTTTTTGTTGTAACATGCTATGAAAATCAACGCTGGTGATAATTTTTTTAATTCATTTGTGTATGTAGATGAATTATAATGGAAATAATAGTTCTACAAACACTTATATTCATTTTTATCATCAATATGAAAAAATGCTTGAATATCATTTTTTGGTTTGCGGGCTTGATGAGATTTCTGGAAAAACAGTCGGGACAGTCATGTTTTGAGGGACCAAAAGAACATATTTTTAAAACTTGTTTCTATCCTAAGTATCCCTTGATTTCTACTTTCCAACCCAATTTTAATTACTCATTTTGGATTTGAAACGAAAAAGTTAGAACCAAAACATTGACTGGATGTCTAGCAGGCAGCTCAAGAACAGAGTTGGGACAGTCCGTTTTTGGAGGCCTAAATGAATTTTTAAAACATGTTTCTATGGTAGATTCCTCGCTGAATCTAGTTTACAATGAAATTTGAATCACTCATTTTCAATATCATATGGGGAAGTTATGATCAAAATACTCACTGTCTATCGTAAATCTGCATCTTTAAAAACTCTGTTTTTCCGGCTGTTCCTTACAGTATTTGACCTATCAATTCTTTTTGTCTTCAAAACCTGTTCCTATTTAAGATAAATAAATTAATCTACTTTCATTTCCAATTTGAATCATTTGAATCTGACATCAAACGAAAACGTTATGCTTGAAATATCAACTGTTGGTCTAAGTTGGGTAAGCGAAAATGACTCTGTTATGCAGATTGTTCTAACTAAAATTGGCATATCATATCATTGAATTTTTAAAACCTGTTTCTATTGAAAATAAACCTTTGAATTAGCTTTCATCTGGCTTTGGAATCACTCAATTTGGACGAAAAATAAAGAAGTTGTGATTAAAACACTGCTGGTTAGTATGGTGGACCACTGCTCTCCCGCAGGTGACAAATAAATTTTACTTTGTTATTTTCTCTATGGATTTGTTATACAGAGTAACTACTTGTTAGTTTTTTGCATAATTCGTGGATTAAGGGAGCTTTTACACTTCTCTTTCTCTATTATTTAATGTTTTATTGCAGGAAGATACTTGTTTTTTGCAAGTCCTAGGAGAAAAAGAAGGTCAATTTATGGACGAGTGATTTTGACAGAAATTTTAAATGAAACCAAGGAATTTCATCCAACTCATTACCCAACGGATTCATAATAGAAGAAATGAAGAATTGATTTCCATTTGAAGTTTCATGTGTTGCTTCATTCAAAGTGTAACTCATCTTTAGCATCAATGCAGTGAACAACTAATTCATTCTTTGCGTGCTTGCATTTTATGATTGTGCATTTTGATGTTCCTTTTCTGAAGGGACAGCATTTGTGTGCATTTTTGTCGTTCCTGCTGTTCCTTTTGCAAAGGGACATCATTTTTCGTTTTGCTATTCATTTCTCAAAGGAATAACACTTTTTGGGTCAATTGTTCATTTTGTTGTTCCTTTTTCACGGTTCATTTTGTTGTTCCTTTTCGAAGATTTGCTATTCCTTTTCGGAATGGAACAACACTTTTACACTTTCACGATTTGCTATTCCTTTTCGAAATGGAACAACACTTCTGCACTTTCACGATTTGCTGTTCCTTTTCGAAATGGAACAACACTTCTGCACTTTCACGTTTTGCTGTTCTTTTCGAAATGGAACAACACTTCTGCACTTAGACAAATTTGCTGTTCCTTTTCGAAATAGAACAGCACTTCTGGACTTTCACGTTTTGTTGTTCCTTTTCGAAATGGAACAGCACTTCTGGACTTTCACGTTTTGCTGTTCCTTTTCGAAATGGAACAACACTTCTGCACTTTCACGTTTTGCTGTTCCTTTTCGAAATGGAACAACATTTCTACACTTTCACGTTTTGTTGTTCCTTTCCGAATAGAACATCACTTCGGCACTTTCACGTTTTGTCGCTCCTTTTCGAAAAGAATAACACGTTGACACTTTTCATTTTTGTTGTTCCTTTTCCAAAGGAACAACACTTGCGTTTTTGTTGTTCATTTTCCAAAGGAATGACACTTTTATTTTTTGCTGTTCCTTTTCCAAAGGAACCACACTTGCATTTTTTGTTCATTTTCTAAAGGAATGACACTTTTAGTTTTTGCTGTTCTTTTTTCCGAAGGAACGACATGTGCATTTTCACATTTTTTTTGTGTGTATTTTTGTTTTTTTTTTTGGTATGCATTTTCTTTGTTGTTCCCTACACAAAACACCACTTTCTTTTTGAGTGTTTTTGTTGTTCCTTAAAAAAAGCAACACTTTGGGAGTATTTTTAAGAGCAACCTTCCTTTCTCTTGTGGGATTATTCCTAGTTCATCTCAACCACATTTTCCTGATTCTCTTTCATGGCATGAAGTACACTACTTTTATGAGGACAAGAATTATGGATTCTTTTGAAGCAAGTTATTATCATTCAAGTTATGATCTTTAACAGGATAGTTCCTTGATGATAGATTTTTTTCAAAAAGGACACAATTATTTATATACTACTTTACTGCATTGTTTTCTATTGAACATGATATTGATTGATCATCTTAATAATATGTTGATTCCACCCTTCCTGGTTATAATCTTCTCTGTCTGTAATAAATGAGATTATGGGTATATTTTTTTTCTATTGACATGTTCAACTTCTTCCGCCATCCCTTCTCTTAAGGAGTACTGAGCCTCCCTCTTTTTATCATAAAAATGTGTAATAACAACAAAATTTTGTTCACATATGGAGGATAGGGGGTCTCATTACGAGCCAGCCTACCATGTTCATAACGCTGTAACAAAGTGACATTCCCATTATGGCCACCACACCAGGGTTATGATCCATTGGATAGCCAATTTATCCTTGGAACAGGAGGTCTCATCATGAACTAGCCTGATCACTTTTGCTACATCCCAGTGAATGGCAGTGTGGTTATTTAATTACCATGCCAGCACACTGATCTCTTCTGTAGAATAGCACTGGAACTCTCTATTTCTAAATTGAGGATCTTGGCTCATACGGGTTAAAAAGCAACCCTGCCGAGGCTATGGATGCCTGCTAGCAACAAAGGCTCTGCTTATGGTATTGAAGTTATATGTTATCGTCAATTATTACTATAATACCCTTTTCTTATTTTCTCTTTTTATCAAAGAAGTTATTTCCTTAATTTTTCCTGGTTTTGAACCTTTACGCATGAGAAATTGTTTTCCGATCAATCACATCATTTTCAGCTAGAATACTGTCAGCAAAGCATCTTTTTGGCATATTTCTGTCCTTTTTTCTTTTTTGCATAACTTATCATCAATCCAAAGTGTCCTATCTCTTATTCATAACTATGTTTACACACTCTACTCTTATTATAACCATACCTCTTGCCGTCCTATTATTGATATGTGTACTCTGCTTCATTTACTATTGTATTGTTCATTCCCTTGCTTTGTCGTCAGCATAACACATTTCATATGCTTTATGGTCATGGAATCCCTTTTCCAATTGGAGGGGGCAATGTATGCATTATGGGATAGCATGTGATATAATTACTACACTATGCCATAACTTGTTGATTTGACAAAATATTAGTATTGCATGTATCCAAAAGTTTTTCTAATAGAAATTTTTGCATGCATCTTATCTGTTGCTATTCAAAACTAACATTGTGGATTCAAGAAAATTGTATGCAAAATAGTGATTTGTTTACAGGAAACAACAACTATGGGGAGGAAACTCTATTTGCAGCATGACCACACTATTGCAACTAACAGAAGAGGCTTGAGCAACTTGCAAACACAAACAATTGTTCAGACATGATGTGCTTTCTTGGATTCCACCTTTTTCATTACTTTCAACATCAACTCTTCCTACATCAGCTTCAACAAATGTCAGTCCATACATGTCATTCTACATTTTTTGGAATTTTCTGATTTATTACGAATTTAGGAGAAATTCATGAAAATCCATTGAGCATTATTTATCATCATTCATTCCACATCTTTACCATTTTTCAGCGACATATCATCTTTCAGTTTGGGGGAGTGTTGCTTTCATTCATTTCTTTCTTATGACCCTATCATTAATATTCTTTATCATCTATTGATATTCTAATTCATTCTCAACACCTCCCTTACTCCATGTTATTTTACACCAAGCATAGAATTCAACAGATGGTAGCGACCACCTCAATTTTTTTCTAGCATTGCATGAGGGCATGTTAATTCTTCAGTTTGGGGGAGGAATTGCTACGCATGATGGATGTTTTCTACTTTCTTTCTCATTTAAGGCATACAATTTCATTTTTATACAGTGTAGAAATTGATTTCCATATATTTTTAAAACTACGAACTCAATTCTTATGATTTCTGAAAAACAAAGAGGTATCATTAAAATACACAGACCCAGAAAATTTCAAGTTAAATTAGTTTGACAAATTTCAGAAATCATACACTATCACCTACAGCCATTTTGTTTATATTTCATGATTCCTGCATCAAAACGATCTGACTTTTGGATCATAGAAGCATTCATATATTATAAATCTACTTGCAAAATTTCAGCAAAATCTGGTTTGTAGTTTTTGATAAAATGGTTAATGAAGTTTGTTGTTACTTCTATCATATTTTGCTACAACTTCATATACACATAAGTTGAACGTCAATGTAAAAATTGTTATGCCTTCATCAAGATTGCTAAAATTGAATATTCATTATTTGAGGAAGAATTCATTTGTTTCATACATTTCATGAGTTGGGATGACCAATTTTTGTATTGCTTGGTTAACATAAGTCTTTGGGTTGCATGAAGACATGCAATATATTCAATTTGGGGGTATGTTGGGTTGTTAATATGTCATTATTATTATCACTTCTTAACACATTTTTCATCCATTTCTATTCTTATTTATCATGTCATTTATCATGATTTATCATATAATCCCATTTTATAATTATGTATGCTCTTATGGATAAATACTATTTCTTCTCCTTTATTTTTTATAAATTGATTATTATGCATGTTTTTACCAATGATGGTTTATTAATAAATTGGTTGTAACATCATTCATCATTTTAGCCTCCAAGATATTTTCTAGATTGAATATTTGATCTCCGACTCATCATTAAATGTACCAACTCAGAAATTCGTTGGAATAAGAAATGACAGTTTTGTATTGAATGGTTCAGGAAAATGGAGAAGGATCTAGAAAATCTGAAACATGGGTTTTGTTTTGAACGGACCAAATTAATTTTATAACAAGCAGTTTTCCCAAATCCGGTCTGTACTAAG
This sequence comes from Pinus taeda, assembly GCA_000404065.3. Lineage (NCBI taxonomy): Eukaryota > Viridiplantae > Streptophyta > Pinopsida > Pinales > Pinaceae > Pinus > Pinus taeda. The sequence continues at coordinate 7,452 of APFE031745121.1, forward strand.
AGAAACAGAAGGTTTTCTGAAGACGCTTTTATCCACTATTGCGGCTGTTTTCCAAATTATCCAAATTGCAATGCCAAATTCGACCTGTTCCTGTTGAATGATTGATGGAAAGATATTTCAGATATGATCTTGCTAATCAATTTGTTGTGAACAATCCAATTTTGTAATGAGAATCATATTGTAATCATCACGGTTGTAACTTCTCTTTTCTCTCTGTGTATTTAAATCAGAACAGAGATTAGAGAGGAGGAGATTATGGGATAGATTATGAGAGATTAAGATAGGATAGGATAGGATAGGAGGAAAGGGGAACTATTGTATTACCATTGTAATTCTCAATTACAGACTTTTGCTGTAGAGCGCAAATACATTGTAATGATTTCACAGTTTCATGATTAATAAATAAAAGGGTTGTTGTTCCTCTCCATTCTCTGAAGTAACTAAGCGGCATACACTAGCAGCTAGGGTCTGACTTCCGGTGGAACTCACTGCTTTATCTGTATTATATGATTTCAATTATCACAAGTGTGCTAGTGTGATCATATTACTGCCTTATGTTATTTTATCGCTTTGTTGTTCATTGGTTCTTTGCGTGATAGAATAACTATGTTTTATATTTAATTTACAGAATTGTTTCTTGATTAGTTTCCTTTCATTTCAAATTGAGTTTCATTGATACATCTCTTGCTCGGTGTAATCAACTGTAATGAGCTATAACTATTGCTATTAAGAACTCTCAGATTGATGCCATCGTTATTTTACATTCGAATGAACATGATTTAATTTCTATCAGTTTCTAAGGGAAGAGTTATTATCACTGCACTCTTAACTGATAGCGCTATTATATAGATTGAATCGTTGTTCCTTAGATTACTACAGGATTTGGGTTCCTTAAAGGATTTGACTTTCTTTTAATTGCAATTAGAATTTATTTGTTGCATCCATTTATTCTTGTATTTAAAAGCACCGTTTTGTAATTTAAAACCATTACTCTTGAGTAAATAGCCGCCACAAACTGTGTACACTCTTGAAATAAGAGGACTTGCCTGGGTGGATAATTAATGTGAGGCAATTAGGAGTTTTAAAAGACAAATTTTTGCACCCAACACATTGTTATTCATAAAATCTCATGCAGTAAAGTTACATTATTTCCACACCCAATAGTTTCTATGACTTTTTTGGACAATTAATAGTCTATATATAGTTAAATAGGGATTCAAATAAATAATGTTGGTTTTGAAGAAAATAAATCTAGTGAAAGTAAGGTGTGGTTGCACAAACGTAGGTTTTATTCTTTTTCTATGATATGTAAGTAACAATTCCCTAAAAATTCAAGCTCTAAACATTCCATCTAAAATGTACATCCATATTTGTTCATATTTAGTGAATGGGAAACAATGTGGGTTTGACCTTATGGTCATGTGTTGGTGTTATAATCAATAAAATCTAACTCTAGCTGAGTACTATGTTTAGAAGGGCACCAGTTTCTTATCTCACTAAATTACTATATACCCAAAGTATATACCCTAAGAAAGGGGATATACATGTCTAGGTCTTTGGATTTGGTCACTAAAATATATAAAAATGACATTTTCTATGAGACTAAAAAGGTTCACATTTTGCATTGTTCCTAGAATAAGTTGAAACTTAATAGTAATTTAAAAGACTCCATGAAAGAAATAATTGATTGGCTTTTAAACTTACATAGATTTGATCCTTAGACATCTTTAAAAAAATGTGTGTAGAGGTTGTTATAGGATTCCATCTCATATTACAAGTAGCTTGGGGACGTAGTAACTACTCTCTAATCTTGGGTAGATTTAAAAACCAGGTTGTAATCTTCACTAGAAAAGCCACTGAAATGAATTGAACAACTTAGATTACACCTTTTGAACACAAATCTCACATTTGAATTTTTCAAGCTTCAAGGGAATGGATTCTTGAAAAATATTACATAAGGAAACTGAAGTGTGTCCGTTGTTGGGTCTTGGAATTGTTATATTTATTTTATTTAATTCTTAGTTTATATAACAATTTATTATCCTTTTCTCCTAAATTCATGACCTATTGTTTAGTAAAGATTGGAATTTTACAGACTTAGTATTACTTATGTGATTGTGCTTTAATAGAGCTTATCTCATTTTGAAAAGAGCTAGTAGTTTGGTGGATGAGATTTTATTATCAAGGTTGTGTGAACAAAAAGAAGGATGATCAAAGGGAGTTCAACAAGATATCAAGCAAGTTTTTTGTAAGTTAAAGAGTCGGTTGAGGAACATGTTTCTTGATTTCCTTGCTCAAGATATTAGAATCAATATTAATTAGAAAGGACGTCCTGAGAATCTTCAATTCTCAGCTTGTGCCTTATTAGAAAAATTTGTTGTTGTAATTCCGTTTGTATGTATAAAAACAACGGATCTCTCGCAAGAGGATGATGAGAAATTGTAACTTGAGACATACTGTAATTTTGAAAGACTAATTGTAATTGCATTTTCTGATATTTGAATGCAAAGACAATTTAGTTAATCTGAGATTTATATTATTTATATCTTGATATGAGCATTTCAAAGACAACCTGTTCTTCGATGGGACTCTATCTTTTATTTGTATTGTTATTTTAATTGCGTACAATTTTTCATATTATATCTACTGTTTTTTGGATTGGAATAGCGAATGGTTTCTTAAAAGTACGATGGAGTTATCTATGTTAATATTTACTATTGTTTCTTGTTTATCGTTATATAAATCTTTGACTTATCACAGTTGCTGTCATTAACAGTTAACAATTTTATTATTCTTGTTTCTTTAGTTACGGTTGGCATTCCTTTCAACACAACTCTTTAGTAAGAAGCATTAATTTACATTATAATTAGTAGAATAAGTTAAAGTGAGGTGTGGATGTTTCTTAGTTGTAGTTTCTGAAATGTTAGAATGTATTGGATCTCCATTTATGAAAAAGAAATTCATTTTAGTACTATCATTAGTCTTGGTCAGTGGTATCTTTCTTGCATAGACTCTGCAAACTATCTTGAAATAAAAAAGACTAATCCATGGTTGATAAATTAGTATTTGGTAATTTAATTGTTTAATTCAAGCAATTAATAGTCCCAACATTTTGGCATTGTTGTAGGGGAGGTTGTTAAAGGATTTTTACCATACTAATTAATGGTTTTAGATGTATACCCGATTCCTTAGGGGTTGGTTATTAAAGAGAAAAAGTAAGAACTTGTGCATGCACCCTAGCTAAAACTTATGGTGGTGTCTACCTGCCATTTAAGTTTTAGGTCATTTAGTGTGCATGACTAGGAAAGGAACTAGAGGTAGGAATCATAAAGATACAAATCAAAAATCTTCTCCAACAAGTAACAAAAACCAAGGTACACCTGGCCTTGGAGGATCAGCTTTTATAAACAAAATCATTTAGAACGCAGAGTCTCAAGCTTCAGTAGGACCCCCAATAAATATCCAAAAAAGGATTTGCGACAACTTCTATTCCTATAGCAGGATATTTTGCTATAGTGGAAGTTGTGATTCACGATGGAATCTCGGGATCTGGAAAGAATTTTCAAGCTTCATTAAGTACCATCCTCATTTTCTTAACGAGAGTGAGGGGCACCCTTGTAACCTAAACGAGGGAGTAGGAGAAACAAGCAACCCAAATTCCAAAATCCCAAAAAAGAGCCTCCTATGACACCCATATTAAGGGAAGGAATCGAGATCCCTGATCTAAATAGTGTTGTAAGACCAAGGCAAGGACTAGAGTCTCTCCATCATATTTGTCCCTTCCAGACGGTACCTCTTGATTTTGGACTTCTGAAGGAACATTGGCAGTTTTTTTATCAAATGGATACATAGGTGAATGCATCAACCAGGAAGACTTCAACAACAGAATTTCCTATTGTCAATCCACAAGCAAATTCACCCGTGAAATCGATATTGCTTCAAAGTCTCCCCAGCTTCTATGGTTTAGCTTTAGAATACCCAGATGCATTTTTTTTTAATTTCATGTTTTGTGTCGAGGGTATGATTACACCATTGATCCACACAAACTAAAATTTCTCCCTTCTGCTTTAAAAGGAGAAGTCGTACGATGGTTTATGGGGTTAGGAGGTGGAACCATTAATTCTTGGGATGAGATGAAGGAAGCTTTCTTAAAAAAGTACCAGGATTATTGTTGATCCAAAGATTTGAAGGAAGAAATATTTAAAATTACATTCAAAGAAGATGAAACTTTAGATGAATACATAGAGAGATTTCAGTATAATGTGAAAATATCACCTTATACTACTCTTCCTAAATAAGTGTTAAAAATCACTCTCATTAGAGGTATGAAAGATGAATGGATAGAAACACTTAACTTTATGGGGCAGGGAGACATTTCTATAGAATATCATGATGATATTATAAAATTATGTATCATGTGCTCCCGTGGAAGTGTAAGGACTAAGCTGGGGATTCAAAACCTCTTGATCCGAGCTACTAAAACTACAGGCAGAGGAATCACCCAAGCTAAACTTGGTAATTTATTGGAAAAGTTTAAGACTAATATTTTGAGTACCTTAACTACAGAAATCATTGTTTTACAAGTAAAAAAGAAACAGGAAGAACAAGAAAAAGTATTGGCAATTTTTCACGTGCATTGTCATCGGAAGCATACCAACAAGGAGTTTCCATTGGATGTGATCAAGGTATGTGTTACTTGCATGAAGGACCATTTGAATGATCATTGTCTGAACCTTCCAAGATTAAAAACTGTTTTTAAAGAAGTTGGAGAGGAATATGAACCAGCCTAACTTGGGGCTCAGTGATGGCAATGGCAGTCTCGCCTTCAAGGTATGCCTCAAGACCCTTTTATGTTTTTCCCTAGTCAACAACAACATTCTAGACTAATTTGGGGTAATCAACAATATCTTGGCACATCCTAGAAAAATCAGCAGTATACTAAACAATTTTGGTCAAATCCACCATATCACGGACTTACATGGAAAAATTAGCAGTGCTTTGGGCCACCTGGGAAAACTTTACAAAATCCACAATACCCTCTCCAATGGATGAATCAGGTTTCTCAAGGACCAAAATGGCCTCAAAATTGACAGTGCCCTTCCGGTCTTACTAATCAAACATTAGGGGCATTGCCTCACTCACAACCATCACCATTGCAAATACAACTTACATCACCCTCGAACACTTCACCATCATTATGCCCACAGTTGCCCGCACATCCCAACGCCAACCCAAATAATAGACCTGTGAAACTTGTAGAACTAGTAGATACTTCTGAAAATTATCTTCCCTCCTTATAATGTAATGAAATTTTATTGAGATCAAGGTGGACAATTTCCACAGAATAATATTCTACAGATTTTGAGCAATTAGAAAATGAAAAATATATAAAGGAGCAAACTCAACTTGAAAAATAATTAACAACTTCGTAGTAAGACATAATCATCTTACAAAGCCACGAATTATTAGGAAATAACTAAAGTCACAGTCGTTGTTCATCCATTCCCGGAAATATTTATTGTAGTGAAACCACCAATGTACCATGAGTTTGATTTAATAGGGGAACAATAGAATCATTGTGTTAAAATACCTCTTTTATAGGTTATCATAGATGTGCCTATTTATGAAATTACATTAAGTAATTATGCATTAGGAAGCTTGGAAGCAAACCTAAGCACCCACCCATTATTCATGTAATTGGGAAATCATCTAATTTAATTCCAAGGAAATAGATCCCTACAAAATACAATGACTGTGGAAGACATGTAGTTACCATTCAGGTGCAAGGTATTAGCTTCCAAAACACTTTAGTGGATTTAGGATCTACTATCAATATTATAACACTAAAATCATGTACTCTCCTTAGATTACATGAGCCAATACCAACACTACCATGTTGGAACTAGCTAATAGATCCATAATTAAATGAGAGGAATCATTGAGGATATTATTGTTTCAGTGGAGTCATGGGAGTACCTAGCCAATTTATTGGCTCAATCCTAAAGATAAATTATAAGGACACCCTCTCATACTAGGAAGGCCTTGTCTTTCCACTAATGACACATAAATTTGATGTCGAATCGAAAACATGACAATTTTTAAAGGAACAACCATTAAAATCCTCACTCTTTATCCACCAGCTAAACCCAACATGGATTTTGGTAGTCAAGCACAATGTTTCCCTGATTATGAAGAATTAAAATTGTGTCACATCCTCACAATTGAGAAGGCCCTTATATTTGAATATCAAATTGATGATTATATCATTAATACCTTTATTAGTCATCCATCAGCTATATAATACCCGACATGTCAAAAATTGGAAGTTATCCTGGGTAATGAAGCCCGAGGTGATCCTATAGAGGATTCCACTAGTGATTATATTCCCACATTGGTGGTTCATAGTAATGTTCCCATTGAAATTGAGCCTGGAAGGTTTTTAAACATTAGTGCCAATTTAACTCACTCTCAATTGGAATGATCAATAAAAGTACTTCAAACACATAAACAAGTTGTTACGTGGGATTACATCGACATGAAATATATTGACCCTTAACTTTGTATAAATCATATCTACATAGAAAAATATTCTTGCCTTATCCATCAACTGCAGGGGAGATTGAATCTGCATATTAGGCAAGTGGTTAAACATGAACTTTAGAAAGCACTTGATGCCAACTTTATATATCCCATATCAGATAGCCAGTGGGTTTTGCCATTAGTTTTGTCCCTTAAAAGAAAGGAAAATGATGTATTTGGGTAGATTACAAGGAATGAAATAAGGCCACAAAAAATACCATTTCCCTCTTCCATTTATCAATCAAGTTCTCGATACTTTTTCTTGAAAGAATTATTTTTCATTCCTGGACGAGTTTAGTGGATACAACTAGATTCGGATTTCCCCATAAGATTAAGACAAAACTATGTTTACATGTCCTTGGGGAAAATTTTCATATTGTGTTCTTCCATTTGGTCTTTGTAATGCACCTACAACTTTTAAAAGAGTAGTGATAAGTGTATTTTCTGATTTTATTAATGAAGGACTCAAACTTTACATGGATGATTTCATGCCTTATGGTGATGAATTCAAGGAAGCAATGGATAATATGGAAAAGGTCCTCATTCGATGCATAACTACCAAATTGTGCCTTACTAATGAAAAATGTCACACGTTGATGACATAAGGTGTGGTTTTAGGACATTTTATTTCTATTGCAGGCATCCAGCTAGACCCAACAAAGATAGAGGTAATTCTTCAGCTTCGGATTCCTCGAATCCAAAAAGAGGTACATATTTTTCTTGGTTATGTTGGTTATTATCATTTCTTTATAGCTCATTTTTCAAAGATTATAAGGCCTTTGTATGTACTAACGAGACATGTGGACTTTAACTAGATTGACAAGTGTGATAATGTCTTTGCAGAATTTAAAAAAGTGTTTTAACAACACCAGTCCTACGAGGCCCTAACTGGAAATTACCATTCCACATATCTTCAAATGTGCCTAACATGGCTATAGGAGAGGTATTGGGGTGAGAGGAGAATAAAAACCCCTACTCTATCTATTAGATTAGCAAAAATATGACACCTGCATAATTAAATTATACTCTGGCTAAAAAAAAAAATTAACCGTTGTTTATGCTGTCAATAAAGTTTGACATTATATCATAGGTTATCCTATATTTTTATATATTGATAACTCTACTATTAAATATTTAGCTAATAAACCAGTTACTAATGGTGTGGTGGCTTGTTGGTTACTATTTTACATGATTTTGATATTAAAATTAAAGATCGATCGGGTAAATAAAATTTTGTCGTGGATATTCTGTCCAGGATCCCACTTGTAGAACATTCTTCTCCTGTAGAAGATAGGTTCCCAAATGAACACCTATTTTCAGTATCTGTCAAAACACCATGGTATGCAGATGTCAAAAATTACTTGGAAATAGGGAACCCTCACATCTATCACCTAAATGTAGAAAATCGTGAATAATAGATCCTTATTCACAGAGATTATCCTGATTATACACTAATTGCGGAATACATGCATAATACATAACCTCCTCTACTATTGATCATCAATTTTGCGGAATTAGAAACAATCGCATGCGAACATAGAAGCATCAATCACACATATCAACACGGTATTTCACTGGGGAAATCATCTTGCTAAAAACCCCAAACTATCTGTATATTATATTGATTGAGAACATGTAACAATACATAGTACAATACTCCTCGCAAGTACTCAGTACTATCTCCACCTGTTACACACAAACTAGCTCAGATTTGAATCAATCACTGGCTCAAGTCTCCTCCATTGCTTGCCTACCTCCACTGCACAATCCTGCATGAGAATAGATGAGAATGACACCAAATGTGTGATCCAAATTCGTATGCCCTTTGGTTATACCACACAATCCTCATTAGCATTACTTAATCCATGCATGTGCAAATCTCATGCACAACTATAGTCACAACTGATAGTTGTCTTGCCCTTTCACTCACCTCTAACACTTGTCTCCACTGAATTGTCCATGGACTGAGTTAACTGATGTATTCTTCAGTTGCTTTATGAGTTAATAATTAGTGAATTAATTAATAACTAATTCACACCACTCATCACTTAGTCTGTTGATCAGTTAGACTAAATACAACTAGTTCAACTAAGTCAAACTAAACACAACTCCATCAACTCCTGATCCAACTCCACATAACTCAATCACTGAAGTCCTAACTAAATTCCTCCATGCAATAGATCAAGTAACCCATAAGAACCACATATTTCCTTATGGCAGTTGCATGTGCCACATCTGTAGCTCGAACTGAAGTGCTCCAAGAGAATAAGATAATGTTTATAGTCCAAATATTATTAAGAGCTAATAATATTTGACTGTTCTATATTTAGACTGAGCAGTCACTCCGCTGTGGTGTCACTCCGCTGTGGTCTAAAAATAGAAGTCCATCTATTTTTACCAACATGACCAATCATCCACAAATAACATCCTGCAACCCATAGACCATGATCCATATGTCTAAAAATATACATAGTCTAAAAATAGACTTTGCGCCAAAAATAGCCAGCGAGACCACTTAGTGAAGGCGACTTCTTTTCACTAAGCTCCATCATCTTGTTGCAATCTCAACATACGTAAGATCATATTGACACCACGACAATAAAGTGTATCACCAATGATCAAATAATCTTTGGCTTGGTATCAAGTACGCTGTTGTTTAGAGCAAGAGGTATTAGGACATAAAGCTTGGGTCTAGAGATAGACCAGTATATCTCCATACCATGGATCACTTGACGACCTAGGAAATAGAGACTCATCCAAGATTGATGCTTCTGATGTTAAATCACTGGAGGATGAGGGAAGATGGCAAAGTAACTCAACAAAGACAAGGGATTTCTTTGATTTAGATTTGATGAATTCCAAATCAAACTCCTGCAAGATAACTATCCATTTAGAATACTTGCCCCCTAGCAATTGACGTGACAAAATGTATGTCATAGGGTTGCAATTTGATACAATGGTAGTTTTTCGAAGGAGGATGTAATGATGAAATCTCTACACAGCTTGAACGGCGGCCAAGGCTAACTTTTCGACATATGAATACTTACTTTATGTATCGTTGAGATTACAACTCAAATAATAAATAGGATGTTCAGCTCCACTTTCTTCTTGAACTAAAACTATACCAATGGTTGTATCTACAGCGGTGAGATACATGTAAATATATTCTTGATAGTTTTGGGCATTCATTAATGATGCTCTAATAAGGAAATCTTTGAAAGCATCAAAAGAAGCTTGTGCAACTTGGTCCCAATGGAAGGGTACCCCTTTCTTCAATAGATGTGTATAACCTTTAGCAAATTCAACATAGTTTGGAATGAACCTCCTATTGTTGCCAGCAACAACCCCCTTTTTATTTAGTATTAGTAATAACACTAAATAAAAGGGGACCCTTCTAAAAAAATAAAAAACTAGCGCTTATAATTCCCTTTGAATAAAACACACTATCATAAACTTCGAAAAAACATCCGCAAACGCAAAATCTTAAGTATTATGATAAGTCTCAAATAAAATTGTTCTCTTAATAATGAACATCGCATCACAAAAGGGTAAAAGAGGACTTCATATAAAGAAACTTCCAGAATTGCAAAAACGTGATGATGCGAGATCACGTGCCATACAGACTCATCGCATCTTGCAGATTTCGTATATCGCAACACCGCCTAAGATAAAACGTCCCGATCCTATGATGTGTGATAAAGCACCTTGCAAATCACATCTCGTAGTCGCATAATGAAACAAATGATTGTTAACAAAAAGGATTAGTGATATTGTGATCTATGATATTGCACAAGAAAATCGCAAAATCGCAGATCAAAATGGCTCATCGTTCAATGAAATGTTTCTAGTAATCTGATATCTGAGTTATGGGCATTAATGTCAACTTAGTGCTTTATTGATGGTTATTTATGAGAAAGGATTTAGATCTGAGTGAAAATTTAGTTCACGTACGGTGATATATTTGATATGATTTTGAAATTAAGAGCTTTCCCATCACCTTATTACTTACCATCATTCGTTATCTTTCTCATTATGTCTTAGTTCTCTATTTATGAACTTACAGGAGTGGTACGCAGAACAATATACAGAGCAGTGTGCAGAATGTAATGGGAAAGAAGGGAAAAGCTCCGGTTACCGAGAAAATAGAGATGACACCCTTATTCACAGACACCACCTGTACTAGACAAGTAGGAATATCTACTTGGGAAGGCATGTATAGTTTGCTAGAGGAAGAAAACCCGAGAGTCATGGAAGTTACAATTACGACAGATGCAGGCGGGTAATCCGAAGCATCACTCACAGAGCTTGCGTGCTCATTCCTGCACCATATAGCAACAAGGCCTAAAATACTTCCCTATATAGATATGGTTAAATGGTTGATTAGGTCATTCACCCCAGACAGGCAATTCAATTCGTGGAACCAGGAGGTTATCGGGTCATTCACCCCATAGAATTTAAGACGCATGTATCATTTACCAAAGCCATAGGCTAGCTATAACACACAGTTCATGGAGAAATTTGCCAAGGAAAACGAAGATTTGGTGGAATGCACCAAAAGCTGGTCAGCAAAGGAAGAGCCTTAAAGAAAGACAAACATGGTATGTACAGTACTATTTCCCTCTCCTCCCTATATTGTTTCACTGCTACAATGCTATGTAGGTTATTTGGAAAACTTGATATCAATAAATGCTCATCCGAGTGGCTACCCCTACTGGATGCAGCTACCAATGCCACTGTTATGGACTAGGCTCAAATATTGTCTGATAACTTAGCCTCCACTATTTGGAATTATCGATCTAAAAGGACTACCTCTTAGAGCATTTATCCTCCTTTCTTTCTAGTTGCTTATGTCATGGATGCTATCTGTTTTGTTTCTAGAATTCTAAGAGTTTAAACTCTAGAGCACGAAGATTGACAAATATTCCCTTGGACAAGTTGCGCTTAGAACCAATAAGGGAACCCACTCCCAGCATCAGTATAAGTGGAAGCTTAGGGCCAGACAAGTCTAAATCCAAGTCTGGAAGAGAATCACTAGAACGGTCTAGATGGTCAAAGAGCGACCACAATAAAAGTGAAGGATCAGTCAGGGATATTGCCCAATCTAAAGAAAATCCAGAACAACAAGTGTTGTTGCCAACACAGGTGGAAGTTCCCTCTCCCCTCATCCAGCTAACAAAGCCATTAAGAACAAAGCTGGAGAAAGAGTGGGAAATATTTAATGAATTGATCAACATTGAGGAGCAAAACATTGAGACACTAAGGAATCCAGCACAGACAATGACAGAAATGGTCATTGAAACAGTCGTCAATGCTCCAGAAACTGAGCACATTCCCATAGCTCCATCATTTGAAATTATGCTGAAGATAGAGGAAATCCCTCCTCTAGATGTGTTTTACAGTCCGCAGCACAAAGCAATGGTCAGGAGACAGAGAAAGAAACAAAAACTAGACAACGTGCTCTCACCTGAGGTAGAGCAGCGGGATGTCCTTTGGCGAGACCCTACCACTGATCCGATAGAAAACCTGCTAAGTTATCCCAGATCGCAGGAGCTTATGCTTCTGCTATTATTGATAAAGCATTCGAAGTAAAACTATTGCTTAAGCATAAAGAGGATAAAATCCTATTTTTGCAGCAACAGTTACAGCAGGCCAGCGCTAGCCAAGAAGTAGAAGAAAAATTGGAAAAATTACAACAGGACTTTCAACAGATGTAGCTAGGTTATCAAAGAAGCCTGGACGAAAAAGAGCAACAAGTATAGGCCACAATAGAGAAGCATAAATAGTCTTTAGTTAGTAGTATTTAAACCCCTCTCATGCATTTAGAGAGGGGTCCAGAAATTTGTCAAAAACAATTTTTTAGAACATGCACTTCTGCACCCTCTGAGGAGGTTTTGATGAGTGAATGGAATGAGATTTATTGATATTTGTGTTTAATGTCTGCTACCGAAATGCACTTCTGTACTCTTAGTAGATATTGAATTATGAGAAGATAAATCTATATTGCTGAAGCTCATGAATAGAATTTATTATCAATGGAACTTTTATCTCTTAATGATTTCTTCTTATGCGTCAAGTAATATGTTATGTTCAGTTGTTTATATATGAAAGCTTGAATGTTTAAGTTATAATTTGACACTATTGTATGGTGGTAACTATTCCATTTATGCTGAGTATATTAATAACTATTATGCGATATGATTCTCACAATTGTTTCAGCTAATTTTTTATACGAAACAATTCACTTTTAATGAATTCTTTTCTCATAGCAATTGAATGATCTTTATTACCGGTCATTATTAGAAACTATTTTAGATCGCATAAGTGAAGAGCTAATCTTGAGATAGTTTTAGAATTAGATGTTTACATTCATTAAAATAAAATTGCATGTGATAAATTAGATTTAGATTAAAATCATTTTATTTAGAAACTTTTTAGAAAGGAAAAAATCATTTCTTAGCATCATCACAAACAAATTGGGAAACTGGTCCCATTATCCCCAGTCGAACCCACTATCCCAAATGGAATAGGAGTTGCATTCAAGGTCCGGACCAGGTGGGTATCCCCCTTGTTGTAGACCTGATTTTCGGGGCTTCAACACCTCCTCAGAAAGTTTTCATTCCCTTGAAGTCTCTGTATCTGTAACAAGTTTGAAGGTGGAGGCAAGTCAAGGATTGCCTGAACCTTAATGGTATCGAGTTGAATTCCATATTTTGAAACTAAGAATCCAAGAAATCAACCAAAGCCAACACAAACCACACATTTATGTGGACTGATTCTTATCTTGTATTGTCAACATCGTAAGAATATTGCTCTCAAATATTGCAGGTGATCGGTTCGTTTTTGTGAATGAGCAAGCAAATCATCAAGATAAGGTTGAACAATGTGCTTGATGTCATGAAAGGCATAATTCATCTTCCTCTAAAATGTAGCCCCTGCATTCTTCAAACCAAAAGGTAGCTTTCGATAAGTGAATGTGCCCCACGGACATATAAAAACAGTTTTTGATTGGTCTTGTGGGTGGTTATTGATTTGATTGTAGCTAGAAAATCCATCCATGAATGAAAATATTTCACATCCAGCACATTCGTCAATAATTTGGTTGATAAAAGGTGTAGGATAATTGTCGTTTGGACATGCTTGGTTTACATCCCTATAATCGATGCACACTCAAATTGTCCCTTGTTTTTTCATCATTGGGATTGTTATCACTCCAGGAAACTCTCCTAGGTTGTAGCTCGAAGATGCTTGGTAACATATAATCTTCAATATTGTTCTCGGAACTATTGGAATGGATGATGGTTTGGATCAAGTAAGATAACCATTTCAACTCTATTCTCACTCAAGACATGCATGAACACCCTCAACAATATAAGGCTTTAGACCACTAATTCTCAATAGTTCATAGATTCAATAGATAAATGGAGAATACTGACTGTACCAATAGATGCATACATAAGCACATATGAATGGCTAGCTACAGAAAGAAAATGAAGCTTGCAAATCTAATTTATCAATGCAGAGATAAGATGACAGTTATCTAGCATTAGGCACAGAAGAAACATTAATAACCTATTCAAGTGCAAGCATAGAACATAAGAGAAAATTGGAATTGAACATGTAATAGCAAAAGAAGCTTTTATTACTGGAATGAAAATGAGAAGCTAGAGGAGTAGGGTATCCACAATCTCCAAAAGTTGAACCTCTATTAATTCTAACTTTCAACCATTTATAGGCCTTTTACAATGCTCCTAAGCTCTCAAAGGCTCGGAGTGTCTTAATCTATCCTCCCTGTCTTTACAACAACTTGATGCCCTGACTAGGCACGCATGGGCTTAGAGGTTTCTTCTTCTAACAACCTAGTAACTGTATTCTGGTAGTTTGTTGTGTTGGCAGGGAGCTTGCTCATGCTAGTGATGCTCCATGATCCCTTCTATTGGTTTTGTTGTGTTGCGTTGTTACCTTTCCCCTTCTGGCCTTCTGTCTCTATCCCTCGACCTCTGTTATGTGATGGAATGGATCTTTGGGCCTTTGGAATCCTTTCAATGGCCACTTTCTGTTAACATGGTGAAATGTTGCAATACTATGAAATTATTCCCAAAACATTACTTATCCGGACTTCAAAAGTCCTTAAATATGATCTATTCTCCCATCGGGTCCGCCTGCGATCGCTTATCACAAGCCACAATGCCCCTTCTGTGGCTTCCCTTTAGATTTTGAAATACGTGAAAAACACTAAAAATCATGAAAATTTGGCTTTGGTGGACCTGAAATATAATCCATTAGCCTTAAGGAACTCTTTCAGGTCTGGCTTATCGGATCGTGTCGCAACTAGCCTATTCCTCGTCTCCCTTTGTATTTTAAAATATGTTAAAAACACCAAAAATACATTAAAAAATGGCTCATTTGCGGACTTCAAATTTTATATATTTTCATTCTCGAACCCTTTCGGGTCTGGTTTTATTGCATCGACGCTACTCTAAGGTTCCCTTTGTATTTCGTTAAATAATGAAAAACTGTGAAAATGCATTGAAAATGGCCTTTCTGTAGACTTAAAATTTTATGCAATATCATGTATATAACTGTCGGGTCCGGTTCATCGGATCACATAAATATATAAACACCCTGCTCCTTTGCAATGTGCCGATGTGATATTGTGATGCGACTTGTCACTATCGCATATCCCCCAAGCCTGAGGTCTTTCCATATAGCATTGGCCTATGCCACTGCCAATTACGATCCGCTGATATTGGATATCATGATATCGCATCGACCCGGTCCTATCATGTATTCGCCTCTGATATCCTCCAACTGCCTTAGCCGATTGCGACCCGCCAATCAGATCTGGACCGTTGATCGGCCAGATCGAACGTTTGCTATACATTTTAGTGTTTTTGCCTCCCGATAGTGCTTTTCCGGCATTCCAAGGGTTCTTCTCCTGCGTTGGTTTTGGTCTTTGGCATGATTTTACTATCCTTTGAAGACTTAAAGAGCATATTTGGACCCAATTGGAGATGTGAGAGTAATATTTGGAAGTCTGGCTTATGGCCAAAGCGAAGCAAGAGGAGATGTGGCTGTCAGAGCTGAAATAGGGGACATTTCTACTAAAAATAGCAACACTGCACCTCAGGGGCTAACATTGGCTCCTTTTGGGGATGAAAGACTCCCTGTGAGGTTTCAAGTACCACAGACCAATGCCTTTCCTGTAAAACCAAAATCAAATCTATCTCCTGGTGTTCCATTGGGCATGGAGTTTATTTTGCATAAAAAATAAAAACTGAAAATATATATTTACAATATCAAGGCTTTAAAGCCTTAAATGAAATAAAGTTTCAAGAACCGCCCATTGAATGGGCCACGAAAAACATCTTCTCTTTCCAGACTCTGCAGAATAAAGGTATTGTTCTACTGAATTTGAGTGATGACAAACGGACTTGTCCATAAGGAGTCAAACTTACCATGATTGCCTTTATTTTCCTTCAATGCATCCCATTTGAGAACCCAGTCACCAAATTGGAAATTGTCCACTTTTGCCATCCTATCAAAGGTTCCTTTGATCCTCTTCTGATGAACTTTTAACTTCTCAACCAGTTGCTCTCTGATCTACTGTAATTCAACCAGGTTATTCATTCTCCTTACCATGTCATTTGTTTCATCTTGTTTTTCTTGAAATAATTTGGCCACAGGGAGAATCATCTAGATAGGAAAAACAACATCAGTGTCATAAACCAGCTTAGATGGAGAATTTCCTATGGACTTCTTGATGGTAACTCTGTCAGCCCATAGTGAAAACTTCAACTTGGAATCCCAACTCTTTTTGTTGTCCTCCAATAGTATTTTGATTATCCTTATAAGACTCTTGTTAGATGATTATGCAAAGTAATTGCCTTGAGGATAATATGAGGTAGAATGCACCAATTGAATGCCCATGGATTCACACATGTCCACCAATTCTTCTGCCTTGAAAGCTGTTGCATTATCAGTGACTAGTTTGTTTGGGCAACCAAATATAGTGAAAATATTCTCATTCAAGAGCTTTATGACAACTTGATGATTAGCTTTCTTAGTGGGTATAGCCTCAAACCACTTGGTGAAATAATCGGTGGCTACCAAGATCCATTCGTGCTGGCCACTGGAATGTGGGTTAATCTCACCTATAAAGTCCAAGCCCCACTACTGAAAGGGACCATTGGTGTGTACAAGCTTCAAGGGCAGAGATTTTAGCTGTTGTCTTCCTGCAAACCTTTGACATTGGTCACAAACCTCACAAAAGAAAACACATTAGAGAACAAAGTAGGCCAATAATACCCAGCTCTCAATATCTTGTGGGTTGTAGTTTTCCAATAATGATGTACTCCACAGATGCTAGAATGGAACTGGTGCATGACTTCCACATATTGTCCTTTATCTAGGCATCTCAAGAGGATTCCTGATGGGTCTCTCCAATAAATTAGGTTTTCATTAATGTAGAATTTGGCTTATCTGAGCTCAATGGCCCAGGCTTGACTTGAGCTAAGCTCGGGAGGGGCTTCTAGCTTCTGAAAAAAATGAACTATGTTGGAATACCATTCATAGGTGGCTATATTTTCAGCCAAAGACTGATTATGCCTTTGATCTTCTACTGCTTCCTCTGGCTGCTCATCACCTGAATTTGAACCCATGTAATTGATGTCTAACAAACTGCAATTTTCCTCAGCCATAAGTTTAGCTAAGCCCTGGCCTTTAACAAGCTTGGTGGGCTTCACCTCTATGTTGAACTCTATGAATTTTGCAATCCATTTAGCTCTCTTTCCATCGATATCTGGTTGAGTTAGAACATATTTTACTGAGGCTGAAGGTACATATGCAATCAATTTGGAATGCATGATATAAATTTTGAATGCCTTTAAATATTTTTTGAGAGCATAAGCTTGTTTTTCAATAAGGTCATACCTTAGTTTAGCATCCCTTAGAGTTTTGCTGAAAAAGGCCACAGGGTGTTCTATGCCTTCATCATTTTTCTGCAACATAACTATTGCAAGTGTATCATAAGAGGAAAAAGAGAAGATATAGAACTCCTTGGTGTAATCTGGGCTGATTACAGTGGGAGCTTCCATGATAGCTTGTTTAATGGCTTCAAAAGAGCTTCTTACAGCATCTGTCCATTTTATTTATAATCCTTTCTTTAGCATGGAAGTGATGTGCTTCACAAGCTCTGCAAAGTTTGGAATGAACCTCCTGACAAAGTTGATCTTACCCAGGAAAGATTGAATATCCATTTTTGATATTGGGATGGACAATGTTTGAATTGCTTGAACTCTTGTTGGATCAATTTTCACACCTTCAAAAGAAACAATATGTCCCAAGAGTTTGCCTTCTGCTAGAGCAAACTGTGACTTCTTTGGGTTCATAGAAATTCCAAACTGTTTGCACTTTAGAAACACCTTCTTCAAATGCTGCAAATGGTTCTTATGAGCGCTGGAAAAGACTGTTATGTCATCAAGGTAAATAAGGACAAACTTGTCCTTCTCTCCCATAAAAGTTATGTCCATGGCCCTCTAAAAAGTAGCCCCAACATTCATCAGTCCAAAAGGAATCTTGGAGTACATGAAAGTGCCCTATGGAGTAGTGAAGGTGGTATTTTCCGGATCTTCTAGGTGTACAACAAGCTGATTGTAACCTAAAAATCCATCTAGGAAAGACATGACTCTAGCCCCTGAAACTTTTTGCAGCAAGTGTTCCATCTTAGGCAGGGGGTAGTAGTCTTTTATAGAGCATTTGTTCAAATTCCTTAAATCAACACAAAGCCTAATTTCTCCATTCTTCTTTCTTACTACCACAAGGTTAGCTATCCACTTTGAATACCTTAGGGGAACTATGGTCTTAGCATTCAACAGCTTCTTGGTTTCTTTCTCAATCAAAGGCAATAAGAGAGGGCTGATAGGTCTTAATTTCTGCTTAAAAGGGATGGTTTTCTTTTCTAGCGAAATCTTATGTTGAATGATGTTTGGGTCATAGGTCTTGAGATCATTGTATTCCCAAGCAAAAATATCAGCAAATTGCTTCATCAGGGTGCAATACTTGGAATTCTCGGCAACACACAAGTGAGCGGACAGGTTTATGTATTTTGAATGGGTTGGAGTCCCTACGTTATGTTTATGAATAGCAGACTCGTTTTCCTTTTTGGCAGGCTTATAAGGTACATCGTTATGATCAAACAACTTCTCTAGGGGTACCAATCCTTTGGGTATATAGTTACTAGGCAGCTAGACAATGCTTTCGCGGCCAATCTCGTCCATTAGCTTGGACTAGTTTCATTCTTCCATGGTTTCGTTTTCTTGGTCGATGTGAATTTCAGAAAATTCATCAATGACTTGTAAAAACCTATTAATTTAATCATCGTGTTCAAAAAATTTCCATTATTTGACATTGTCAGGCAGAGGTGGTCGATATTTCACCTGAACTTCATAAGTCAATTTAGGAGGCAAAGGAGGAATAAATGTGCTAGCAGACACAGCAAGGGAATCAACGAGCTGATTCTCCATTTTGGGGATGTAAGAAATGCTGAAAATATTAAAAGTGTCCTTAATCTTCCATACCTCATCTCTGTATGCTTTCAGCCTTGGATGCTTTGCTTGGAAAGTTTTGTTGACCTGCTGAATGATAAGGTCTGCGTCTCCAAACACTTTCAGACCTTTGATTCCCATTTCTTTAGTAGCGTTTAAGCCCAATATCAAGGCTTTGTACTCTGCTATGTTATTTGTGACTTGAAAAGTTAATTTGAAAGAAAAATGAATGCATTCCTATGTGGGGGACACAAAGAATAAACCTGCCCCTGCAACTTCCTTAGAGCAAACCCCATCAAAGAATATGTCCCAAATCTGTGGGCCTTCTTCCTCTACGATCTGGAAAACTGGTTTTTTAAGTTACGTGGAGGCCAACTAGGATTCTTCAATATGAAGAATACAAGACCAAAAATTAGTGTCAACAACATAAATGGGATGATTAGTGGGATTATTTTCATCACTGATTATCTAAGCCAATTGAGCTTCCCTGTATAATCTCTTACTCTCACCTCCGAAAACTGGGACAGTAGCATAGGAAAAATCATTTTGCAATGTTCGACCTAATCTTTTGATCCAACCTCTGGAAAGAAACATGCCAAAATTGGGGGGTACATCTGCTACCACAATATCCATCATCATGCTCTTTAGGGGCAACTGAGACAAAGTGATGGCTAGGTCCTTGATTAGTCCCAGACATTTCACTTTTCTAGAGTCAAAAGAAAATAGGTCATGATAAGGGTTGCTAATGTCAAGACCCAATTTATCCATGATAGCCTTGGGCATTAGATTGTGGTTGGATCTTGTGTCCAAAAGGCAGTTATGAAGGATTTTGTCATGAATTGTCAGTGGGACATAGAATGATGGGGAGCTGCCTTCACAATTTTCAATCATTGGGCTAAGAATAACAACGAGTTTGTCATCTTGCAGATTTACATAGTCAGTGGAGGCTTGGATGGATTTAGGCTCAAGGGCCTCAAGGATGGATCTTTTGAAGGACTCATTCTTCATTAGTTCAATAAGAGGTATAGGTGTTCTTAGCTTCTAAATTTCTTATTGAAAACTAAAAGGAGAAGGAGACTTGTCAAGTTCTCTTACCTCTTGGGTTGGAGCTTTGAGGATGATGGGATCAACTGCTGGTCACTTCTGCTTATTAGCTTGTTGTACTACAGGGACAATAGCTCTTTGAACAGGAGTTTCCTTGGCATTATTCATCTTTGACCTCAGATTATATCTGTGCTGATCTTCAATTTGCAGAACAGCTTCACCATCCCATTCTTGGTTGATCTGGTCATTGAATAATGACTTTTCATAGGAAACTAAAATAAAAAAGGAGGCACTGCCTTTGTCTTCCATACAATGGATCTCATCATCTTCTTCAAACTGCTCTTCTTCCATGACTACGCTCTAGAAAGGGGTCTTCACCCTTTGGTCTTCATTGGCATCTTTGCTTCTTTGCAAAAGCTGCAACTTCTCATTAGCTCTTCTATATGGATTTGTCTTTCTAGGAGGAAAAGCATTAGGAACTCATCCTTTCCCAGGGTGTTGCTCAACTTTTAATTTGGATATTTCAGAGGCTAATGACTCTATCATCTTGGTCATTTTATCTATCTTGGGATCTGAAGATGATGAAGATTCACCTCTCTATCTCCTTCTATCAACATTCCCCTTGAGCTTCTCTGCAGCCATGATGTTTGATTCTACATCCAAGTCTGCATCCTACATATCAGCCAAGGTAGCACATCACCTCTCCCTCAACAATAGACAAAAGTTAGAATCAAAGGCATTGACATATGTGAGTTTAGCAGAGATAGTAGTGGGTTTGTTGAAAATAATACTGGGGGGGTGAATTAATATTAGCAAGTCAATAATATTTCATTTCCATAATCATATTTATATACGCTACTTATCTTAATTAAACTTGTGTGTATACGCAGTTGTATGTAAGGCAACTAGCGTATACTCTTCAAACTTATAACTTAGTTAATTTATCATATGTTGATCTTTAATTTGTCCATCATAACCATATAAACAGTAACCAGGTGCAGTAAAACAGAACAAACAATCACACACTTGAACACAAGATATAAGGTGGAAACCCAATGTGGGTGAAAACCACCTGCTGTAATCATCTCTATCTTCCTTTAATAAGAAACTTCTTTTTACAATTTTTGTACTGGTGCATACTTATACCGGTAGGCATGCTTCTACCTGCAAAAGGCTACAACCTTCTCTCGTTCTCCAGCTTCCCCTGGAAGGGAGCTACAACCCCCTAGCTCTTGTACTAGTTGTTGTGTTTACTAGTATGTAGGTGCAAGCCTACAGAACGCTACAACCTTCTCTTTTCTTCCAGGGACCATGTTTCATAAATTTTCAAACTGGATCCGCCAATAACATAAATCAACCATCAATTATATCTACATCAACCAATCTCCTTTGCACCAACCAAAACTGAATCAATCAATCACTTATCATAATGTTGTAACCAGAATACAATAATAGTAATGAGAACCCAAGCCAGAACCCAGAACACTACAACAGAAAACAAAAGTAGCTAAAGCATATTTAACTAGGTATACGCTACTTCAATGTGTCGAACCTGTGTAGATACGTTGTTATCTCAAGGCGAAGCTACGTATACGCTGTTTTGATATGCAGAACTAGCATGTATATGCACCTTTGCTAAAGTGAACCTGCGTACAGATCTGTAAATGATGATTTAAATTTTACAACAATTCCAAACATCAGTTATACCCATATCATCATATTTACAGATTACAAAATGCACCAGTTATTCAAATAAAAGATCAAAAGCACACAATGATACTTCTCTTCAAGCCTTAAGATCTTGACCCATCAATAGAACTTATCCTTCATCAAGTGCTCAGGTTCATCCTTGATTTAGATCCAGCTATACACCATAACCCAATCACCTGTATTCTAGATCTTGCTCTTCATTATATATTCAATTCATGAGTTCCTTTGCTTAATGATCTTCTCCTCCTTTTATAGTCTTAGGCATTACTCAATACCATAGTCCAAAACCACTTAGAATCAATACCTTGGACCAACTACATGGGGTCAACACTTCAGACAAGATACCTTGGACCAATACCATGGATCAAAATACCATGGACCAAATACCACAAACCAAAACTAAGTTTTCCAACATGGACGCGCTTTTATTTCCATGAAAATGCGTCTGTACACTATACGTGCCTTTTGGTCTATGAACCCGCGTGTACACATAGCTTGGTTAATGGGGAACCTGTGTATACCTCTCCTTCTTCATTCTGTGAGCCTGAACTTTGATCTGTCATCTGTGTGAGTTGCCATCAAGGACAAAACCTGTGTCATAGTGCCAAATTTGTGTCATAATGCCAACAATCTCCCCCTGTGGACTTGATGGCAACCCCAATTCACTCTTCTCCTTTTTCATCAAGGGAAAAGGGTTATGCTCCCCCTGAGAACATGCTAAATTCTTTGATATGCTGAAGTGTGCTGATTGAGCTCTATGCATGAGTCCATGCTCCCCCTGAATATAAGCAAGGTCTGCAAAAATATGACTATATACATACATCATAAATGACCTTCCTATCACCAATGACTTATACATACATCCATCTCCCAACCAAGTTGGGATATGCCAAGTTTGACTCATCCACCCAACCAAGTGGGTATATACGAAATGATTATACATGTCAAAACAAGAGCATTACATCATCCATCCCATGCATTGTGGGGAAACAAAATAGGTCATTTCATGACCTTGACATTAAAAGATATACATGACACAGAGACCAAATATCTGAAAAAGGACTATGATAGTTATCAGCAGCATCTGTCAATCACCATCCAGACCAGCAACCATGATTGCCCCCAGAACTTGTTCCACCTGAATCAAAAACAACTTGAATTTGTACTAAGATCTTATAAGATAATGTCAACAATGCATTATTAGAAGTACATGCTCCCCCTGAACCTATGCCAGATGATCACTATCAGACCCATATCAAACTCCTTTCATCCTGAGTCTGGCCCACTATTTTTCTTCAAACCAACATATACGTGATTGTATCCACAACAACCTGTGTATGTATGTGGATACGCTTCATGAACCTCACATATAACCACTTTTCTCTGAAACAGATAAGTTTCAACAGCAAGATGATGCATCAACTTCTCCCAGCTTCTGTATGAGATATTCAAATGTCTCTCTGGGTAGTGGTTTGGTGAATATATCAGCAACTTGTTCTTTAGAAGGAACATACTCCAATTTGACCTTTTGTTCAAGCACTTGTTCACATAGAAAATGATATTTGATGGGTATGTGCTTGGTCTTGGAATGCATGATTGGATTCTTTGAAATACTAATTGCGCTTATATTATCACATAGAATGGAGATGGGTGGAGTACATTTGATTTGAATGTCTTGCAGTGTTTTCATCATCCAAAGGAGTTGTGTGTAGTAAGATGAAACAGCCACATATTCTGCTTTAGCTGTAGATAATGCAATTGAACTTTGTTTCTTGTTGAATCAAGACACTAATCTGGAACCCATATAGAATGCACCACCAAGTGCTTTTCCTGTCATACATGCCTCCTACCCAATCTGCATCTGTATATGCATGAAGTGTAAGATCTGTGTCCCTAGGATACCATAAACCAAAATTCTAAGTTCCTTGAAGATATTTGAAAATCCTTTTGACTGCCTGAAGGTGTGATTCCTTTGGGTTTGCTTGGAATCTTCCAACTATTCCCACTGCATGCATGATGTCTAGTCGGGTCCCTGTTAGATAAAGCAAACTGCCAATCATGGATATGTAGGTTGGTTGATGTAATACTGATGATTCATCATTTGAGCTAAGACTGCATCATTTTACCATGGAGGGACATATTGGTTTAGAATCTTCCATGCCGTATTTTTTCAATATCTGCTTGAGATACTTGGTTTGTGATAGAAAAATACCATTCTTATTTTGTTGAACTTGTAGGCCAAGAAAATATGTGAGCTCACCAAGCAGGGACATTTCAAATTCTTGTTGCATTACCAAGGCAAAGTTTTGAATCATGGCTTCTTCATTGCTACCAAAAATTATATCATCAACATACACTACAAGTATTAGCAATTTATCATTATCAATCTTTGTATATAGATTGCTATCAGCTGATCCTTTTGAAAAACCTTGATGATGGAGGTATTTGTCAAGACGGTAATACCAGGCCCTTGGAGCTTGTTTTAGACCATAGAGAGCCTTTTTGAGTCAGCATACAAGTTTTGGAGCATTTCCAAGGATGAATCCATTTGGTTGCTCAATATATACTTCTTCTTCTAAGTCTCCATTAAGAAAGGTATATTTTACATCCATTTGGTATACTTTGAATTTTTGAAAGCTAGAAAGAGCAAGGAACATGCTTATGGCTTCAAGTCTAGCAACATGTGCAAAAGTTTCTTCAAAATTTATACCTTCTTGTTGAGCAAATTCCTTTACAAACAAGTCTGGCCTTGTTTCTGATAACTTCACCATTTTCATTCGGCTTGTTTTTAAATATCCATTTGGTTCCTATGATATTCTTATCATGAGGTCTAGGAACTAATTCCCAAGTATTATTCTTTTAAATTTTCTCAAGTTCTTGATTCATGGCCTTGACCCAACATTCATCTTTGCATGCTTCATTTACATTTTGAGGTTCGATGGACGAAAGCAATGCTAGATAACTTGAATCTTCTGTAATAGTTCTTCTTGTTTACACACCTGCCTCTTTCTGTCCCAAAATTGGCATCTCTAGATGATTTTTCTGAACATACCTGGATGGAGTATTTTTTTCTGTCATTATATGTTCTTCCGGTGCTTCATTGGTTTCTTCTTCTTCAAAATTAGTCTGATTTGATGTGGAAGGATAATCCTCATCTTCTTCACACTCTTCAGTTTTTACCTGCTTTGGATTTTTGCCTGCTTCATCAACTAAAACATCAATACTTTCAATAATTTTCCCAAGTCTTTTATTATAACACTTATATCCTTTACTTCGAGAAGAGTAACCAAGGAGAATGCCTTCATCTGCTCTAGGTTCAAACTTGCAAAGTTTTTCATCAGTCCTTTTGATGTAACATTTGCTTCAAAAAACTTTGAAGTACTTTACAGTAGGAGGCTTACCATACCAAAGTTCATGTGGAGTTTCAGTGCTTTTTACCCAAACGTTTTCTTTATTGAGGATAGTGACGAAAGCAAATGCAGCTTCACCCTAGAAAGTTGCAGGAGTTCCAGACTCATCTAGCATGGCACGAGCCATTTGTTGTACAGTTATATTCGTCCTTTCTACCACTCCATTTTGTTGAGGAGTCCTTGCGGTGGAGAATTCTCTTTTTATTCCATGTTATTCAGAAAAGTCGAAGAATTCATCCAAGGTAAATTCCCCTCCTCGATCAGATGTAAGGCATTTGATTTTGCGATCTGATTCATTTTCAACCAAAGCTTTGAAGGCTTTGAACTTTTCAAATGATTCATATTTATGCTTTAGAAGTCCTATCCAACACATTCTAGAAAAATCTTCAATGAAAAATATATAGTATTCTTCTCCACAAGGTGACTTTTTCCTTGATAAACCACATAAATCAGTATGAACAAGTTCAAGAGGCTTACTAGCTGATCCTTCCTTCTCAGGGAAATGTGCTCTGGTTTGCTTACCAAATTGACATGATTTGCATATTGTATTTTTTGGAATGTTGATATTAGGAAGATCACGAACAACCTGGAATTTGCATGCTTTCCTTATTTGAGGGAAGCTTAGATGCCCCAATCTTCTGTGTCATTGCCACTTTTCATCATTTTTGCTTAGATAGCATTGTTGTTGTCCTCTCTTGAGTATGTAGAAATTATATGGAGTTCTTATGCCTTTGATCACGATTTCTTTTGTATCAAGCTCACGAACAACACATCCATTTGATCGAAATACTACATTTCCTTGATTACACATTTGACTGACACTCAATAGGTTATGCTTTAGACCATCAACATACATAACATTCCCAGCTTTAACCTTTTCTTTTAAGAGAACAAAACCTTTACATTTTATGACAGCAGGAGTGTCATTTCCAAATGAGACCTTCCTTTCCTTTTCTAGGGCATTATATGGCTGAAGTTTTTCGTTATCACCTGTCATGGGTTTCGAGCATCCACTATTGATGTACCACTGATTTTATTGTCCTTCTACATACAAGGCTATGCCACATCTTTCGGTTTACGGTTCTTTCTTTCTCCATATTTTGGGACTCAATGAAGTTTGTACCTTCTGAAATGTTTGTCGAAATTTACTCCTGCATTCAGAATCTTCATGACCAAAGTTGTTACAGATAGAGAATTATATTTCATTTTCAAGAAGCGAAAAGTTATTGTAGGTCCTTTTCATGATCCCCGTCACATTCCTTTGATTTTGTGCTTCTCTAGTCATGATGGTCTTGTAGGCAACACATTGAGTAGCTTTGTGTCCAAAGTTATGACATGAAAAACATTGCTCATTAAAGACGTTCCTGCGATTATCGAATCTACTGACCTGGTGATTGTAGTTTCCATTGACAATCATTCTTAAAGAAAATTGAGTATGATTTACTTGAGGTTGGTTGTAACTTCTGTTCATCCTTAAAGTAGATTGAACCTGATTTACTTGGTGAACTGCTTTATGCCTTTGCTGATGATTGTCAAATTGTTCACTGCTCTTTGTTACATCAAGATAGCTTTTAGTGGAGGTTGACGACTTTTGTGCTTGAGACGCTTCTTTAGTATATCCAATACCTATCTTTATTAGAGGAGAACACTGCACTTTGATAATTTCATCTAAAGTTTCTGATCCTTTAGAAAATCTGAGATTGAGAGCTTTTGTTTTCTCAATATCTTTCCTTAGACCCACAATTTCACATTCTAGTTTTTCATTGTGTTTTTCTCTTTCACCAAGTTGGAATGTCAAGGTATCTATAATCATATTCTTTTCTTCTAAACAAATTTTGATTTTAGAGATTTCTTCATAAATATTATCTTTATCTAAAGTAGTCAAGAAATCATCATCTTCAAAAGCCATCAGAAGTCTATAGTCATTATTATCTTCATCACTATTTGACAAACCATAGCTATCTTCATGCGTATAGTAGCTCTTCTTACTTACACTTTGTTTTGTATTCCATTTTGATGATTCCTTACCTTTATCAAGCTTATCTTTATGAGGACATTTGGCAGCATAGTGACCGACTCTTCCACAAGAAAAACATTTGAAAGGTAATTTACCTCTGAATCTTCGAGAACCGCGTTGAAGGTTCTTGACAAAGTTTGCTTCTTCCTCTTCTTCTAAAATATGTCCTGATTCATTGAGTTCTTCTCTTCCTGAAGCTTTGAATGTGGCTTCTCTCATGTCTGATGGATCTCCTTTTCTCATTTTGAAAGCAGTTAAGATTCCGTGCAGCTGTGTCATAGTGATACTCTGAAGATCCTGCTTTTCTTCTATGGCAGAAACTTTTGATTCAAACTTAGTAGACAAGGATCTTAAAACCTTTTCAACTAAAGTAAATTCTTTTATCTCTTCACCCAAGTTCTTTATGCAATTAAAAATCTCATCTATACGTAAGAAGTAATTAGCTATACTTTCATCATTACGCATTTTGAGAGTTTCATATTGAATTCTAAGAGATTGTAGTTTTACACATTTTACCTGATTGTTTCCTTCATAGCTTAGAATGATCTTGTCCCATATTTCTTTGGCGGTTTTAAGCTACATAACCTTGACAAATTCTGATTGTGACAGACTCACCAATAATGTATTGACAACCTTGGCATTGGTTTCATATTGCTTTTTACCTACCGTATCTATAGGAATTGCTGATGGAAATGTATATCCTCCTTCCACGATTTCCCAGACATCTATTCCAAGAGGTTGAAGATACGTTGTGGTTCTTACCTTCCAATAAACGAAGTTTCTCCCATCAAAGATTGGTGGTCTAATGGATCCCTCTCTTTCGTAGTTACTCATGATGATAAATCTTCCTTCAAGTGATCAAGCTTCTTTTGAAGGACCTACTCTGATACCAATTGTTGGAAATAATACTGAGAAGGGGGGTGAATCAGTATTAGGAAGTCAATAATATTTCATTTCCATAATCAAATTTATATATGCTACTTATGTTAATTAAACTTGTGTGTATACGTAGCTGTATGTAAGGCAACTAGCGTATACTCTTCAAACTTATAACTTAGTTAATTCATCATATGTTGATATTTAATCTGTGCATCAGAACCATATAAATAGTAACCAGGTGCAGTAAAACAGAATAGACAATCACACACATGAACACAAGTTATAAGGTGGAAACCCAATGTGGGTGAAAACCACTTGTTGCAATTGTCTTTATCTTCCTTTAATAAGAAACTTCTTTTTACAATTTTTGTATTGGTGCAGACTTATACCAGTACGCAGGCTTCTACCTATAGAAGGCTACAAGCTTCTCTCATTCTCTAGCTTCTCCTGGAAGGGAGCTACAACCCCCTAGCCCTTGTACTAATTGTTGTGTTACTAATACGTAGGTGCAAGCCTACAAAAGGCTACAACCTTCTCTTTTCTTCCAAGGACCACATCTCATAAATTTTCAGACTGGATCCATTAATAACATCAATCAACCATCAATTATATCTACATCAACCAATCTCCTTTGCACCAACCAAAACTGAATCAATCAATCACTTCTCAGAATGTTGTAATTAGAATACCGTAAGAGTAACCAGAACCTAGAAACACTAAAACAACAAACAGAAGTAGCTAAAGCATATTTAATTAGGTATATGCTACTTCAATGTGTCGAACCTGCATAGATACACCCTTATCTCAAGGAAAACCTGTGTATACAGTATTTTGATATGAAGAACCAGCGTGCATACATGCCTTTGCTAAAGTGAACTTATGTACAGATCTGTAAATGATGATTTAAATTTTACAACAATTCTAGACATCAATTATACCTAGATCATCATATTTACAGATTACAACATGCACCATTTATTCAGATAAAAGATCAAAACCACACAACGATACTTCTCTTCAAGCCTTAAGATCTTGACCCATCAATAGAACTTATCCTTCATCAAGTGCTCAGGTTCATCCTTGATTCAGATCTAGCTGTGCACCATAATCCAATCACCTGTATTCTAGATCTTGCTCTTCATTAGAGATTCAATTCTTGAGTGCTTTTGCCTAATAATCTTCTCCTCCTTTTATAGTCTTAGGCCTTACTCAATACCATGGTCCAAAACCACTTAGAATCAATACCTTGGACCAAATACCTAGGGTCAACACTTCAGACAAGATACCTTGGACCAATACCATGGATCAAAATACCATGGACCAAATACCACGGACCAATACTAAGTTTTCCAACATGTACGTGCCTTTATTTCCGTGAAAGTGCATGTGTATGCTATACTCACCTTTTGGTCTGAGAACCCGTGTGTACACGCAACTTGGTCAATGAGGAACCTGTGTATACCTCTCTTTCTTCATTCTGTGAGCCTAAACTGTTATCTGTCATCTATGTGAGTTGCCATCAAGGACAACACCTGTGTCATAATGCCAAATCTGTTTCATAATCCCAACATGGTTTTACTACAGCTGGTATTGTGCTATACATGCAGTTAAACCTTTTATTAAAGTCAAACAACAACTCACCATTTTCCCTCTTTAAGTTGCCAAACTCAGTGTGGTAGTAGAGTAGATCCTTCTTATCGCCCCAATGCTTTAGGAATGCATCATCTAAAGCCTCAATATATGTTATAGATCTTGGGGTTAGTTCTCTGAATCATTTTCTAGCCTCTCCATCTAGGCTTTGGACAAAGACTCTCATCCAGACATCATCTTCACTAATATCTAGGTTATCAACATAGCTATAGATAGATTCAAGGTGTTCTTCAGCTGTAACACCTTCAGTCCTTGTGAAATTAGGCCTATACTTCTAATATTCTCCAGTAGGCATGGCATTTAAAGGAGTGGGCATTACTAGAGGTCCATACCTAGCAACTATGACTCTTTCCATTTTGGTAGGTGCTTGTGGACCTGCCATAGTTGTGGTGGCTATAAGGGTACTGGAATTATGAATGACAAAGGGCTGAGAAGTGATTGATAGGACTAAAAGAGTATGATGGATAGGAGGTGAGGTTCCCTTTGGTCTTACAACAAAAGGAGGACCTAAAGAATAAGGAGCTTTATGAATTTATGAGATTTTTTCTTCACTGCTAGTATTAGAAGCTATACTCTCACCATGTATTTGTTCTATTACAAGATTTTCTTGAAGAGATATAGAATGTTGTTTAGATTCACCTGAACTTGATGCTCCTTTATGCAATACTTTTATTTCTTTGATGATTTTTTTAGGATCAGATATTGGGTCAGCTTGTGGCTTCTAAGGATTTCTCCTAGTATGCCTCACAAACTGAGCCAAAACTATGAAGTGGAGTCGCCAAGAGGTTCATCCTTCAGTAGAGTCACCATATAGATGATTACAACCCAACTAGTGTCTAGGCTTTGTCTATCATGAAAATTGGATCTGTGTCATCTTCTAGAGAAGTTGAGCTTCAGTTTCCTCTCCCCGACAACAACACCAATTTTGTTCTCACTCCAGGAAACTCTCCTAGGTTGTAGCTCGGAGTTGCCTGGTAACAAATAATCTTCAATATTGTTCTCGGATCTATTGGAATAGATGATGGTTTGGATCAAGTCAGATAACCATTTCAACTCTATTATCACTCAAGACATGCATGAAAACCCTCGACAATATAAGGCTTTAGACCACTAATGCTCAATAGTTCATAGATTCAATCGATAAATGGAGAATACTGACTGTACCAGTAGATGCATACATAAACACATATGAATGGCTAGATACAGAAATAAAATGAAGATTGCAAATCTAATTTATCAATGCAGAGATAAGATGACAATTATCTAGCATTAGACACAAAAGAAACATTAATAACTTATTCAAGTGCAAGCATAGAACAAAAGAGAAAATGGGAATTGAACATGTAACAACAAAAGAAGCTTATATTGCTGGAATGAAGATAATAAGCTAGAGGAGTAGGGTCTCCACAGTCTCCAAAATTTGAACCTCTATTACTTCTAACTTTTAGCCATTTATAAGCCTTTTATAATTCTCCTAAGCTCTCAAAGGCTTGAAGTGTCTTAATCTATCCTCCCTATCTTTACAACAACTTAATGCCCTAACTAGGCACACATGGGCTTGAAGGTTTCTTCTTCTAACAACCTAGTAACTGCATTCTGGTATTTTTCTGCACTGGCAGGGAGCTTTCTCATGCTACCGATGCTCCATGATCCCTTCTATTGTTTTTGTTGTGTTGTGTTGTTGCCTTTTCCCTTCTGGCCTTCTGTCTCTGTCTCCCAGCCTCTGTTATATGATGGAATGGGTCTTCTGGCCTTTGGAATCCTTTCAATGGTTGCTTTCTGTTAACACGGTGAAATGCTGCAATACTGTGAAATTATGCCCAAAAAACTGCTCATCCGAACTTCAAAAGTCCTTAAATATGATCTATTCTCCCATCAGGTCTACCTGTGATCGCTTATCGCAAGCCACAATGCCCCTTCTGTGGCTTCCCTTTGGATTTTGAAATATGTGAAAAACACTAAAAATCATGAAAAATTGGCTTCAGCAGACCTGAAATATTATCCATTAGCCTTAACGAACCCTTTTGGGTCCAGCTTATCACATCGCAAGTCGCAACTGGCCTATTCCCAGTCTTCCCTTTGTATTTTGAAATATGTTAGAAACACCAGAAATACATTAAAAATGGCTCATTTTCGGACTTCAAATTTTATATATTTTCATTCTCGAACACTTTTAGGTTCGTGTCTTATCGCATTGGCACTACTCCAAGGTTCCCTTTGTATTTCGTTAAATAATGAAAAACTGCGAAAATGTATTGAAAATGGCCTTTCAATGGACTTCAAATTTTATGCAATATCATGTATATAAATGTTGGGTCTAGTTCATCGGATCTCATAAATATATAACCGCCCTACTCATTTGCAATGTTCTAACACGATATTGTGATGCGACTTGTCGCTATCGCATATCGCCCAAGTTTGAGGTTTCCATATAACATTGGTATATGCCCCCGCCGATTGTGATCTGCTGATATCGGAGATTGTGATATTGCATCGGCCTGGTCCTATCGTGCTTCTACCTCCGATATCCTTCAATTGCCTTAGCCAATTGTGACCCGCCGATCAGATCTGGACTATTGATTGGCCAGATCAGACAACTACTATGCATTTTAGTGTTTATGCCTCCGATAGTTGGTTTTTCACTGCTTTTATGTGTTTTTTCCTCCCGATAGTGCTTTTCCGCCATCCCAAGGGTTCTTATCCTACGTTGGTTTTGGTATTTGGCATGATTTTACTAGCCTTTGAAGACTTAAAGAGCATTTTTGGACCCATTTGGAGATGCGAGAGTAATATTTGGAAGTTTGGCTTATGGCCAAAGTGGAGCAAGAGGAGATGTGGCCATCAGAGCTGAAACAGGGGACATTTCTGCTAAAAATAGTAGCAGTACACCTCAGGGGCTAACAGGAACAATATTAGATACCTAATCAGTAAGTGGTACAGGGAAAATGAAGCCAACACGCAAAAGTTTTTCAACCTCTACCTTAATGGCAGCGGCTTTATTAGGATGAACAGGTCGAAGCCGCTATCGTATTGGTTTGACATCAGCGTACATTTTAATCTCATGATCAACAATACTTGAGTCAATGCCCATCATCTTCTCATAATACCATGCAAAGATATCTTGAAATTCGTGAAAAAGAGCACAATAATTATCAAGTTCCAATGGAGAACATGATTTGCCAACATGAATGTTTTCTACAATGTTAGGATTGGTCGAAATGTTTATAGAAATCGTTTCTTCTATGTTGGATAAATTACACTTAGAATCTATATTATTTACATAATTTGACAAAAAATCAACGATCGATGGGTGATTGAGTTCATTTGAATAATATTCATTGTCATCCGAAGATGGGAACGATGATGATAATCCTCCCACGGTGTCTCTCATGTCATCATTGATGTGATGATTCCTTCATCCGTAGAATGTATACGTGAAAAAGGATCCGAAGAGGTACCATATTCTAACGATCTATCTACCCATACAATTGTTGAGTGAGGATTAGGGTTTGCCGCACAAACCTGAAAAATTGATTGCTATAATGATTCAATGGGACTTAGCGGCAACGCCTCGCTATGACCATCAGTTTGAAAGTAGTTGAAAATCTTCGTAAAATCAGATGATGTAGAAGAAATCATGTTGCAAGTCTCTACTCTTGCCACTTCCACCAAACTAGATGGTGACAGGAGTGTAAAAGTGCCCATTAAAGAAGGATCTTTAAGGAGACCTACTCCAACACTTTGAAGTGACAGTTGGTTTTCGTGTATTAACGGAATGCTTCCTGTAGCCTGTGAACTATTGGCAAAGAAGGCTAGCTGATCAATGACTGTGATTCCACCTTTTAAAGGAAATGAAATTGTATGAAAGTACGTGGAAACGACAACAACCATAGCATATACACAAGGCCTTCCTAGTAGAATGTTGTAATCAAGGAGTCTGTCAACTACCTCAACGTCAACAATAACTATCTTGCCCACTAGTTCGATTTGTAGGTAACTCAAAATCCCATATAGAGTATATGTCCTTCCATCAAAGGTTTTTAACGTAGTTGGTGATCATGACAATGGTGGTGAACCAAGTGTTTTCCAACAGCTCATGGACATAATGCAAGTAGTTGCCCCCTCATCAATAATAGTTCAGTGAACGTTCTTATTGAGAGCTTTTACTTGTACTAGGAAAGATAATTGCGGCAGTAACTATGGTGAATATCCCGCATGGTTGAAAACCACAAGATTTGAATCCATAGGATCTATACCACCTATTGCTGAAAATAAAGCTTGTTTCTGGGAGGGAAAATTTTGCAACACCTCGAGTGTCGACATAGAGGAAGGTGATTGAGCCAGATATTCCTCTATATTATAGTTTTGAGTTGCTCGAGCACGAGGATTGAGTGTTGATTTGTGCATTACTCCCTTTGGTGGCTTTATCGTCAATTCAGGTACAACTGGTGGAATAACTTATGGTGAAGTCAAGGTCAAGGAACTAGGTTGATCAGTGGCCTGGTTATTCGACGATGATGTATTTCCATAATCTTTGTTTCTTGTTGACACCAAAACATCATCTTGTGGATTTGTGATGGATAACATGAGTACTTGGGATGTGGAAGCATGGTCAGTTGCAACAAAATGTGTCTCCAAGTTCGGAAACGGATCTGTCAACACTGCTGATGTGGTTGAAGTCTTTAAAAATTTAGAGACCTCAGAGCGATGTGGACAATCTCTTGTATAATGCTCATCATTACATATCAGACATGGATAATGAGGTTTCCTGGCTGTGGTAGGGGAATCAGATGATTTCTCTGGAGTGGAATTTTCTTATTTATTTTTGTTATTCTTCCCCTTTTTCTTACCTCTTGGTTGCTTTGGATTTTTTCCTTTGTCAGATGACATGGAATTAATCTTTGAGGCTTGAGTGTTTTCTGATGCATTTGTAACTTGATTGGAAATAGCAAGAGTTTGACCAGATGGTTTTCCTGTTGCCTGTGTGCTTGAAGAACCGATCACACCGTCGACGGCATGATAGTCCTTACTTGATTATGGGGGTGGTGAAACAGTGTAAGCTGGTCTAGGTTCATTAGGGATTTTATCATAGAGCGTGCCGGATTGTGTGTATATCAAATCCAAGTATTGGGCACGAGCGATAACTTGCTCTTTTGTGACAACTCCACCCTTTTCCACATCCTCAATGATTGATGGAAACAAGGAATTTTTTAACCAATTAGCTAAAAGTTGACTGGGAACGTATGTTTTAACCATTCGACGATGACGCTGCCACTCATGAATATGATCTGATATATGGGTAGAGGTAGTCTATTTAAAGTTGGTCAAGAGTTCCGTTTCAGTCTCGTATCTGATAGGTAACTAGAAGTGGGTCAAAAAGGTAGTGGCTAAAGTAGTGAAGTTACCGAAAGAAGCTCTTGGTAATTCAATGTACCATTTAGCAGCTGGACCAATAATTGTTCTTTGGAAAAGATGAAGTTTGATCGAATCATCATTCAAAGTGTTAGATGAACACCATAAAGAAAGGCCATAACATGATTCGATGGGTCTTCTCCAAGATTTCCGTTAAACTTCGAAATATCAAATGGTAACTTGTGCAGAATTACTGACCACCAAGGTATTATGCAATTGGATCATTGGTGAGCCGGTTTAAATTTGGTAATTCTAAAGTTGCTACAAATGGAAACATTCGATTCAAGTCAAGTTGAGCATACCCAGGATATGATGGAATTGCCTGTGCAATAGATCTTTGCAGACCATCATAGGGCATATGTATTTGGTAACCTTGGTATGGTTGTTGAAAAAACCCAGTATAAGATGGTTGTTGATAACTAGATTGAAATTGTGGTTGTCCATAACCTGCAAAGCTTTGTTTCCCAGGACCTTGGTAAGCTTGATATTGACCAAAACCAGGTTGAGCTTGTGAACCAAGTTCAAACTGAGGTTGGAACTGTTGGAATTGGGGTTTTTGGAATTGTGGCAGGCACGGTTGTTGAGACAATTGTTGTTGCCCAACAATGAGAGGTTGACTAAGTTGTGGATCAACTATACCAGCGTAAGCCTCGGTCACTCCAAATAAAGGTATACTAACTTGAGGTTGTTGCCATGAAAATTTTAGGGGTGAATTTTCACCCTTGGGCTAAATTAAGGGGTTTTATATTTTTATTGGGCTAATATTTTGTATCATAGTACATTGTTATAAATCGCCTCAAATTTATTTTATAAAAAATTAGGTATGGAGGTTAGCCCACCTTATTTTAAGGGAGAGGGTAAAAAAATTAAATTTAGGCCTTGAAATTAGGAGTTACAATCTTCCATTCACCCTCATTTTCAAGAAAATGTATTTATGATAATTATACATAAAAATATAAATACAGTGGAGGTATGGTAAATAAATAAAATATATTTATATACTTACTCCAAATGTATGGTAAATAAATAAAAATACAAATAAACTAGAAGTATGGTAAATAAATAAAACTTCTTTTTATATTTAGTCCATAACCCTCTTTCTATTTAAGAAGGCTCAAAAATGAGGTTTCGTTTAAGTGAATCCTATGGGCCAAATACCATATTTATTAAAGAGGTATGGTAGATTAATAAAAATATAAATGAATGAGAGGTATGGTAAATAAATAAAACATTTTTTTATATTTAATCCATATGTCACCTTATATTTATGAACATGCAAGCGTGTAAATAAATAAAAATATAAATAAAGTGGAGGTATGGTAAATAAATAAAACCTCTTTCTATATTTAGTCCATAACCCTCTTTCTATTTCCATAACCCTCTTTCTATTTAAGAAGGCTCAAAAAAGGAGGTTTTATTGAATTGAATCCTATGGGCCAAATACCATATTTATAAAAGAGGTTTTTATACTTCAAAGGTATGGTAAATAAATAAAAATACAAATAAACTATAGGTATGGTAAATAAATAAAACCTCTTTCTATATTTAGTCCATAACCCTCTTTCTATTTAAGAAGGCTCAAAAAAGAGGTTTTATTTAATTGAATCCTATGGGCCAAATACCATATTTATAAAAGAGGTATGGTAAATTAATAAAATTATAATTAAACGAGAGGTATGGTAAATAAATAAAACATTTTTTATATTTACTCCATAAGCCACCTTATATTTAAGGACACTCAAAAAATGTGTTATATTTAGGTCAAGCCTATGGGCCAAATACCATGGGCCAAATTATTATTAATACCATGCAAAAAAACATTATTAACCCTAATATTAGTATTAATAAAAATAAATATGGCATATGGTATTGACCCATGGTATTCACATCGAATGCCCCCTATTTAAAGGGGGGAATTAAACTAGCATAGATCCATCTTTACTCTAGATCAAATATCGTGATATGCAAACTAACATAGAGTGAAAAAATATTTGATCCCTCTTGGGGCAGATCAAGAGTAAAAATGGATCTTGTAATTTAATGTCACTTAAATATTTTAGCTTGGTTAAAATAAAAAAATAAAAATAAAAATCAATTATTAATTTTATTAATGTTTATAAATTACTAATAGTAGTTTTTAAGCTACAGATTTATGATAACCCATGGTAATACCATGGTATTCATGTGAGCATAGGCTATTTAAAGGGGAAATTCTATCAGCTTAGATCCATCTTAATTGTGAGTCTACCAAGTGCTGGGAGGGATAAATAGATTTAATCCCTCTAAGAGTGGTAGGTGTGGAGTTAAGATGGATATAGGTTGGTTTTTATGATAATGAAGATATTAAATAGACTTAGGAAATTATATTGTAAAAAAAAATGTTAAGGTGAATGGTTAAAGCTACATTTAGTCACTTCACAAAATTTAGTAAAAAATACCGATATCTCCATTAATATTGGTTTTTCTGATTGAACAAAAAAAAATCAAAACAATGAAATCTTAACTCTTTCTGCATCACCCTTGCAGAAGAGAGATAGTCACTGCCTAGATTTCCCACCATTTTTCAAACATTCTCAATATGATATCTTCATGAAAAAGTTAAGGTACTCATCTTGGATTCGTTGTTTGAAAAATATGATGGTTTGTACAACCTTTCATCTTCCCTACTATTCTTAGTATGTCGTAATGATCTGTAAGGGTTGGGTCACTGCACCATATTGTCCTAAAAGGCGAAGATTGTGCACAAAAAGGAATTAATCCACATGTTACAACGATGTTAAAAATGGTATGAAGGTAGTGAACTATGCTAATAAGAAATTTAGATTGGGAGAGATGTAATTAAATTTTATTATTTAAATGAAGATTTCCAATTAAAATAATAATAAATCTACATCTATATATTTATATATTGATTGGAAGGCTTCTGACAATGGTCACTATTTTCCATTAGATCCCCTTCAGGCCTTTGGGATACCTACTACTTCATTATATTATATAGTTGGGGCTTGCTACTTGGCGTGTTGGGGTAAACAAACGTGATGTTTTTTTTTTTTTAATCTTGCAGTTGGAGTCTATGGAATAAGAAAGAAAGTTGATAGCTTGGCAAAAGTGGTAGAGAAAACATTAATCTCTCCTACCATGACAAACATGGCCACTAAAACTTGGAACATTGTTTGTAGGAAGTGAAAATTATGTTTCTTTTATCCAAACATGTATGTTAGTATATTACAGTTTAATGAATATGTTTTATTATTATCATATATGGTTTCATACTTTAACAAAAACATTCGCCAAGACTTCACAATGTTTTATTATTCAATGAAAGATTTCCAAGATCTTAAAGATTTCAAATTTCATGAAAGATTCGCCATGACTTTACAGATATATAATTGGTGGAGATTCGCACTATATATTATTATTATATAGATTATATATATATATATATATATATTTATAATATATATATATATTATATGATAAAATCGCCTCCCATTTTTCCTATGTATCATGGGGATTCACCCATTTATTATACATATGAATTTAGGGTGGTTCTTAAAATTTTCCCTGCTTGTTGCTGAGCTCCAGAAGCAAGTGGCTGTTGTATAACAACTTGAGAGACTTTAACCTCTTGACTTGAAAATTGTGGTTGCAAGGGAGAAGGATCAGTTTGTACCAGTTGAGATACAACAGTTTGAGCTTGTGACTGTGGCACAGTAGTGACAACAGGTGTAGTAGGAATATTTGACATAGTTTGCATTGGTTGTGTTGGATACACAAGCCTTGGTTGAGTTGGCATTGCTGGTTGCCATTGACAAACTCTAATTCCATTTTGACTTGAAT
The DNA here is from genome assembly GCA_000404065.3 of Pinus taeda. Taxonomy (NCBI): domain Eukaryota; kingdom Viridiplantae; phylum Streptophyta; class Pinopsida; order Pinales; family Pinaceae; genus Pinus; species Pinus taeda. Next base: position 46,535 of record APFE031745121.1, read on the forward strand.
ATTGTGGGAAATTACCATATGGTTGTCCTCTAGAACAAGGAGGAGATGGTGAATAAGCATATTTCTCTCCATATGGTGGCAATCTAATGTTTAATGGATACACAGGTCTTTGTTGACCAGATTACCCAGCATGATACTAATGTGCAGGATCAAAATGTTGGGTTCCCATTAGAGAAGAACTAGGTAGAATTCTGGTTGAGGACATGGGTGATGATCATGGTGCAGAAGCAACCCCTGAGTGGGTTCCAGACAATGATTGGTAACCAACCGGGATGGAGGATTCACCATATAGGTGCGACTTAGGTGTGGTAGAAAACATCGAAGGAGTTACAACAGAAGATTCTACTACAGTTGCATCAAATGATACAGTCTTGGATGTTAACGTTTGTTCAACCATAGTTAACTGGAACAAAAGTTGTCCTAAAGATTCGACGGGTACTTGAAAGGAAGCAGGATCAGATGAAGCAAAGTAATCAAGATTAGTAGGATAAAGATTAAGCCCAGTTCCAAATTGAAACGAGGTTCCAGGTGTGGAATCTTCTACTAATTCCTCCTCTATGGCAATCAAATCTGGTGGAAGAACTTGACTATCAGGTTCGTAAAAGATCTCTTGTGTTGATAAAAGTGTAGTTTCAACAACAACTAATGTCTGAGGGGTAACAACTTCTGAATGTCGAAATTCGAAGTCCAGATGTTCAGGTAAATGAACAACAGTTTCAAAGGGAGGTTCCTGAACAACTTCAGGTCCAGATGTAACTTCTATTTGAACTGGGATAGATTCTGGACCAACTCTTGGTTGAGTTGTTTCAATTTCAGAAGCACTTTCCTGTTGAACAATTTCAAGTTGAGTATCGACTTGTTGTTGAACAACCTCGGTTAATGTTACACTAGAATCAGTGATAATTTCCTCAGGTAATTGTGAAACTTCTTATTTAAGAACGGATGTACCAAAAATAGTTGGAGTAACTGGAGTCTTTGTAGCTACTGAAACAAATGTTTTAGGTAATCCAGATCAAGAACTAGGAGTTCTTGATGTACTAAACTCAATTAAACAAGACCGCTTTGTCCGAATTGGTATCGCTTCAAGAGGCAAAGGTAGTTGGCTCGCTGTTCTCCACAAACAACGGGGTCTGGGTTGATATTCCTCCACGATTTCTGATTGATTCTATCAACTTAAAATCAACTAAGGAATGAGGATGTTATTGGTTGTCAATTGATTTTTATGACACTGGAAATTTTTCATTTTTAAAGAGTCGAGAAAAAGAAAAAGATGACTCTAGTTGCCTTCGATGTGTAATGAGCCTGAAAGGACAAGTGCTCAGATGATCCTTTTACTTTTAAAGAGTCAAAAAGGAACGAAAGTGGTTGCTCTGGAGATTATAGACAAGAGGGTTTACCAGACAAATCACAAAACTGCAATATACACCTTGGTGATAAATGAAAGAGAATGACCAAGGACTTTACGTATGGTATTCAATCTTCCCGAATGTTGTGTTTGGTGCGTTGCGATCAGTAAGGTGGCAGACTCAACTTCCTAGGGATAAAGGACTTCAACCTATTGGGGTCTCCCGCCATATACTTGACAGTACATGGATCACAAATCCGTACTAGCACTTATCGAATCAGAGAGGAGGAATCACCCAACCTCAGTGAAAACGACAACCACTAGGTTTAAAGATGTCGGAAGATGTCTCTAGCCTATACCTCTAGATGTTTTTCGTTAAGTTACAATGCCTTATTAGATTAATTGATGTTTATTTTAAGTTGATCTTACTTAGAAATTTGACTTTCAAGTTCACCGCATGATGTATTCTGAAATTCCTAGGAATGCAACTATCATGATCAGCATTCTTTCCATTCAATTTCAGCAATGAAAATCCTAGCTATGAAGGATAGAGCATTCAAGTACTTTTTGAACAAGCAACAAAGAGCACAAACTAATGCAATTCCCTAAACCATTCCTTTTGAACTGTTCAAATTCAAACTCTAAAATGCAAATTGCATGTATTTCATTTTAGTTTCTCTTAATGTGAATGATGCAATAAGAAAAACTAATGCACAAATGATTCATAACACTTTTCATAAAAAATGACAATTTGTGACAATTTCTTTTAAAAGGGAAAGGAAGATTGTATGACACTTTTGATTTTAAAGAAATGAAGATTTTCGACGCTTTAAATGAAAATACAAATCAAATGCACAAATAAATCAATTGATTATTTATGAAGAAAGACTTTACGAAACTTCATTTTTCGAAGAAAATGATGATTTTATGACACTTTTCCATCAACCAAACAAGCGTTCAAAACTACCTTTCGATAGTGGATTGCAAACGATAAAAAAAGTACATAAAAAAATCAAACAATACGTTCTAAATAGGACCTAATTAAGGAGATGAAAAGCTATTTTCAGAGACAAAACATCATTGGCATTCAACAACTCATTCAAACAGGAGAAAATTGACAAAAAATTTCAGTTCCTAGATGGGAAACTGAACCTAAAGGGATCAACGCAGGCAAAAGTTAGAGACAGTGCGATGAATCGCACTGAACCTATGCAGGAAGTGCACTACAGCGCACTGTGTCCCTCATCAGACTGCGCTGATGGCAGTAAGCAATTTTGAAGGCAATTTTTTCACAGTTTCGACTCAATTTTCAATGAAAGAGGACTGAAATCAATAAAGAACCACAAGAACACTATGTATAAATGTCTTAAGAGGCTGATAAGCTACTAAAATGGACAATCTGTCCCCAGTCGAGTCACCAATTGTTTTCGGGAATATTTAGTGTTCTTGGAAAAACGATTAACCCTCTAGATCTAGTAGCAGGTCTAGAAACAAAAGACAAAGTAATCTTAACCTTTTCTATAATCAATAGATAAAACAAGAGAGAAGAGAAACCTACTTTTAGTTTTCGTTAGCTCCTTGTCTCCCTTGATCGATCTTGCTTCTCCTTTCCATACTTAAGCCACTTGGAAAGTACCTGCACAAACACAGAAACAAACACCCATCAAGGAAAATGATAATGATCTATTGCTTATAAATAACATGGAACCGAGAACATGATATATGTATGAAAGCATTAACATATAACACAAGCATAAGGAAAAAAATTTGAAAACTTTATTGATAACATGAAAGATTACAACCTATATGTGCTCGATCCAGTGACACCCTTCCAATTCAATCCTTCTTCACCTCATGAAAAGAAAGACACTCCAACACTATTACAATACTTGCATTTGGTTCTAATCTCATATCACCAACATCTCCTTACAACTCAATATTTTTTAGCCCTTGACCTCTTAGATGAGTGATCTATTTATAGGTGAGTGAAGGAGGTTATGCCATCAATGGTGATAATGAATTCCTTTCTAAATTTAGAAATCAGTTCCATGGAAGAAGGGATAGGGGATTGATGTTTCCTAATTCTCTTTCTGATCCAAATGCGAACTCAAAGGTGTAGGTGGCATTTGCGAAACTTCTAGAGGCTTCTAATGGGTAAGGAATCTTCAAACCCTCACGAAAATTCGCTTAAATTCGTTCAACGTAGGCCAAAGAGTGACCAAGTGTGCTGCATAGCACCCTGTCAGTGTATGGTTTGCATTGCAGCGCACCCTAATGAAGGCCTACCTACGCTAATCTTCTTAAAGGTAGTTTTTGGATGTTTTCAGTGATGGAACTTCTTTGGAAGTGAGGCATTCTGATGACTAGCTTCTTTAGGGCATGTAACAACTACACTAGGGGTTGATGGGCCCTAATAGTATCGATCTGTAATTTGGGGTTGATGTGCCCAAATGGATTTGTAACACTATGATGTTCTCTCTTCCTCCGCTCTTCTCTCTGCATCCTTTGCTTCTATTACCAAAGTTGTTTTCTTGATAATAGGATCTATTTTAATATTGCAACTTTGTTCTCCCTCTAGACTGTCAAGAATATTCCTCCTTCCCTTGTCCTACATAGGATTGTTGCCTTCTATTGTTGTTGCTTCCGGATATTCGGCCATCTATGAAATGTCCTATGAATTTCTTCCTAAACTGGCCAACCCATTGAGTCTAGAGGCATTGTAGTAGTACCTCAAAGGATCCTCTTATGTGTTATGTGGAATTTTTCATCTACAGATAAATACAATTTCCCTAGGTGGGTAGCTACACGTACAACAACAAATTTAAAGAATTTAACATTTTTCTATAGAAGATGAATAAGACAAGGGACCTACTTGTTATCTTTTGCTTCCCTTTGTCCCCTTTGAATAGCTCCCGTCACTCCTTCTCGAACTGAATCTACTCAATAAGTACCTGTAATAAAAAACAGTGGACAAAAACCAATCAAAGCAAGAGATCTATCTACTATAAGCAAATGGAACCAAAAGAATTTACACATATAATCATTATACATAAAGACAAGAATATGGGAAAAGGTGTAAACAACTTTATTATGTAGAAGGAAGAGTTACAACCAAGAAGTCTAATCCCATGTCACTCATCCAGCTTGAGTTCCATCCTTGATCACACCAAAAGCACAACACTTTGGCAGCATAACAATACTTGCTTACAATCTCAAACCTCACACAACAGTATCTCCTTACAAATTCTCAAAGTCCAGCCCCTGATCACTATGATGAGTTCTCAATTTATAGGGAAATGGAGGTGGTTTTGTCATAAATTGGGCATTGAATGGATTTCCAATTTGGGAGTTAGTTTCCATGGAGGAAGGGATAAAAGGATAGGATATTATTTGATTCATTCCCTATCCAATTTCAAGCTCATAGGAGAGGATAAGAGGTGGGAATCTTCTAGAATGGTCTAGAATGAAGGAATATTCCCAAAACCCTATGAAGATTTCACTCAATCTCGCCCAGTGCAGGTCAAAGTGGGCCTAGGTGCTCTATATAGTAGGCTTGAATGGGCCTAAGTTCTCTGCAGCACACTTACCCTTGACCAAGGTTGTGTTGGTCCCTCAAGGAGTCATTTCAGGATGTCTTCAAGCCAGGAAACTCACAGGAATGATGGCATTCAATGTGATGACTTTCTTAGGGCATGTAGCAACTGAATTAGGGTTTGATGAGCCCTAAAAGTAATGATATGAATGATTGGAGTGATGTTCCAAAATAAACCTGTAACATTTACCCCCTCAAGCATGAAGTTGAAAATGATAATGTCGAGTGATATTCTTTACGATGTGATGAGGAGGAACTAAAGTGGATGGTAACATGCATCAAGTACAATACATAATATCATGATATTTTGGATTTTCATGAATTGTTGAGGGAAGGCATACCCATGCTTAGCATATAAAATTTCATTACATGTACATAGATAGTTGCCTACCGATATAGACCCATGATGGGATGACCATCAGTGTAAAGCCATCGCACAGATGATTTAGTACTCTCCTGAAATCGCAACCCGGATGGATGAAATTAGATCTAGGGTCTTCTATCTCGTTCAATAATTCACTCAAGTACGAGTCTAACCATGTGAATATGTGATCTGAAGTCAAACATGGGAAGACACCATCTGATTAGAAGCCAATGATGTAAGCCGTTAACAGATGCGAGAGAAATCACCGATAATGATAATGATCCTCAAGGTACTGCAATACATTCTGCATGGTGTGAATGGATGTTTTGATGTCGAACACCATACAAAGTCTTTCAGTTGAAGGCCAGTGATTTCAACCTATCACCGAAAGTGAGAAACTTTCCGTTGATGTATGTAACCCTCAAGGTACTAGAAGGGTGTTTCTAAGTCAACTTCTTGGATAATGTTTTGATGTCGACAAGAAGTGACTCGTTGCTGGAGGGCCTTGATGTATCCCACATCAATAACACGAAATGATTTTAATGATTTTGGAGATGGAATGTGATTGATGATACAAGGTTCAGGAATGGCAGCCATGAAAATGAAGGTTTATGAGTATTGCAAAGGATGAATGTAACTGAGTGACTTCTCTTGAACATGTCGCCGACACTAAATGAATTGGCAGCATTGACCCAAAATCAAAGTAATGTATGATATGATGGACGATAGGTATGATGACCATCAAGCAGATAACCCAACCCAAGTAGTCACAGAGATGAAGTGAAAGTGTCACGCTCAAGAGCGACCTACTACCATAAAGTGGTTTACCCATTTTCCCATTTTCCCCAGTCATTTTTGACCAATACCTCTTTATTTTTTATCAAGCTTGAGGAGGATAACATATGCTTTTTGTATAATTCCACCCTTCGGGTGAATCCATCGCTATGTGATGTTTTAACGAGTCTAGGGAAGGTGAAACTTTTTCTTGTCATGATGGACAAGTTTTTCACTATTTGATGTTTTAACGAGTTTAATGACAATGATAACTCTATCCTTTTCATGTTTAGAGAGTTTGAAAAGGGACAAAAGGAAAACTCCACGAGTTCTTTTTCATAGATTTGTCTCTCAAGTCTGAAAAAGCATAAAATAATACAAGAGAGAACCTATTGATCATGTTTTATCAATGTATTTCTTTTTCGTAAATAATCTATCTCAATCTGGAAAAGGGTTAAACTTATACTGAGTATATGTCATTTCCAATCCATTAACGAGCTGAAAAGGACAAACACTCAGCAATATTTTCATATTTCGAGAGTCTAAAAAGAGCTTAAAGAGGACTCCAAGGGGGTTCCTTTTTCTATGTTTAACAAAGCCCGAAAAAGAGCTAAAAGTATGCTCTGTGGTCAAAGTACAATTCATGATCATGCACGCCAAATTCAGTAAATTAGTTGTAAATCTGTTCAAAGCAACACCAAATGGATCAAACAACCTGTTTCGTTGGTAAAATAGGTAAATACTAAAAGTTTATTCATTTAATGATCACGAAATCAACATAAAACAAGAATTTACCATGTCATTTTCACCATTTGATATTAACCATTCAGTTTGTGCTCTGAACCAATTTTTTATCTAAAACTTCAGCAGTTGATTGCGAGAGATTCTGTGGATTGTTTCTCGTGCCATCTAGACTAGGTAGAAGATCTACCCCTTCTCTTTATTTTCATGTCATTCTTTTACAGTTTTAGGAAATCTTTTTGGGTTCTTAGGGCCCCTAGGGTTAGACTATTTCTCCCTGGGATTATCACAACCTTCTACATCGAAAAATATGCTAGAGAGCACCCAAACAGAAGGGTACATACTCTGCAGCACACTGTCTCCTTGCCTGGGTTGCGCTGGGCGAGTTTCACAAATTTTTTTCACCTATTTGGCCCAAAATTTCTCCAGTTTTTTGCATGAAATGGATCCTAACTAAGCTTATGGTTTGATTTCAAGTTTTCATCAGATCATTTATTACTTGGTGAGAAAGAGAGCATGAAGTAAAATACATGGTTGCCCTAAATGATCTTGGTATTGTTGAGGCCCTCAGAAACTGTGGGTTGCTCAAATACTTCAGGTTGTCTGGGATGAGGCAACAATTAGAACTATTACAGTTCTTAGTTCATGCATGGGATCCAATAGATTAGGCTTTTCACATAAGGGACAAAGTGGTCCCTATTTTGATGAAGGATGTTTACTTTCTTACCGGGTTGTCGAGACCTGGTGCCCCCATTTCTCTTTCAGGATTTTCCCATGGAGGTGAGTCGGTGAGGGACTATATTCGACAGTTCTGTCGGCCAGGTACACAACCTAGCAAGGATGGGAAAATAAACATCAGGGTTGTACATGATTTTCCTTTGAGAAAAATCCTTTTCACTATTGCAAAGTTGGCAGGTAGTGTGACACTTCATCTGGTGAACAAATCATACATGCAGTATCCACTTGAGTGTCTTGAGCCAACTGTATTCAACTGGTGTGAAGCCATAATTTCTTCACTGAAAGAGCAGCTGACAAAGGTAAAGAGCATTAAGACGAAAAATTTTAGATATGGATCGCTCTTAATCACTTTTACCTTAGAGAGAATTCCATTGATGCAACCTCAGCATGTAACACTAGGTATAGCTTGTCCTAGAGATCCATGGATGAAGAGGTGGGCCGAATTGATGGCTAGACATGATGGTTAGTCATCAATCACATTTTCTACTACATTCTTCATTTGGCTTGATCGACAACACATTGTCATCGAGGAGCATCTATACACCGGGATGGATTTTCATGGAGATCCAGATTTGAGTTTACTAATGGGCGCTCAATGGGGTGCTATAGGTAGATTGTTTTTGACCAAATCTTTTTTATTTTTAATTTTATACATGTTTTTTTGTTTTTTATGTTTCCAAGAATAAACTAAAATTGTTCTCATGCATACATATGTTGGTATTTTTTGACCTATGGGACATCAACAGGAGGCAGGTGGACCTGCGAGGAGAAATGTTGGGAGAGTAGTTCTCCAGAATTTAGATTTGACCGAGACACCGGCAGAGTTGCAGGGTCATGTAGAGGGGTTAACCCTCATTATTCCGTATGTCCAGATTGAGGAGTTATCTATGAGGCTACAACGCCATACTATTGGTGTTCCTAGTCGTTGGATGAGGCTATTGCACATGATAGCTCAGGCTGTGACCTGTTATCATGAGCATCGCTAGGTCTACTTAAGATGATTTCTGTATGCATTTTGAGTTTTTAGGTTAGATGACCAAACATGTCTTGGACACAAATTTTGTAAAAACTTTTAAAACATCTATCTATTTTTTTTTTCAGAGTTTTTATATATGGTTATGTGCAATCCTATTCAACTAATGATGTGAATTGAAAATTTACTTTTCCATGTGTCACAAATGTCTGTTTAACACATAGTTCACTAATGAATCAGTTAATGTGTTAAAGTTTCTGGAAATATGTTGATATTGAATGTACTCAAAATGTCTTTCCAGAAGATGAACTCTAAGGAACATACAAAGAATAGTTGGGTTTTTGACGGTATAAACATTTGTTAGTTGTAGTACGACGAGCTGTGAGTCCAGCCTAATGATGATTCGACGAATTCCAAGTGAAATGGCATCAGAGAGAAGTTTTATCAATGGGATATACTCAGTGATATTGTTCATAGAACGACCAATACAAATCCCTTGAAAACTCACTAACTTGCCACTTGGAGCAAAAATGGCCCATGCTATAGAAGATAGGTTCTGCGTACTACGACTAGCACCATTGGCATAACCAACAAATGGTTCCAAATATTTTGACATTTGCAACAAATAAAAATTGGATTACTTAACCACATAAAAACTCTAAAAGACACACTGACACACACATGTAATTAAAGCATATATACAATGATTTTACTACACTGAATTTAGCATAGTAACGTTTGAGATACAACTCGTTTCAGGGCTGCGACAATGGAATTCCATCATAATACACCAACTTGTAGGCACCTTTTGCCAAAACACACTTGACAATGTAAGGGCCCATACATAGTGATTCAAATTTTCTTGCTCCTAGTTTATCATCTTCCTGATCATAAAGCAAGAATAGGTCTCCTTCTGAGAAAATGTGATGCTTGACATTTTGGTCGCATTGCGCCTTGATTTGTTTCTTATGTGCTTCATTAGACGATGTGGCTTCACGATGAGTTTCATCTAGATGGATGAGTTCTAATAAACATGCTTCTTCATCAAAAGTGTCAGGTAACAGGTCAATTGTGAGTTTAAGAGATGAAATTTCACATTGTATCGACAAGATTGACTCCATACCATACACCAATTGAAAGGGTGTGAATCCAATTACATTCCTTACCGAGGTTTGATATGTCCAAAAAGCAGAGTATAGGATTAAATGCCAGTTTCGTTTATGAACCCCTATCATTTTTTGAAGCATTCGCTTCAGGACTTTGTTGATGGCCTCAACTTGTCCATTAGCTTGCAAATAATAAGGAGTAGAACTATCATGTGAAAGTCCTAACTTGGAAATTAATTCAATCATCATCTGATTGTGAAAATGTGACCCATGATCTATAATTATAGCCTGTGGTACACCAAACCGAGCAACCACGTGGTTGAAAAATAAAAGTGCAGCTATCTCGCCATTGTTGTTTAATGTAGGCATCACCTCGGCCCATTTTGTGAAATAGTCAAAGACAACTATAATGTATCCATTCCCCCCGTTCGAGTGAGAGTTACATGTCATGAAGTCAACGCCCCATTTGGAAAATGGTCCAACAACAACAACAGGATGCAACGGTGAAGGTGGTAATATATCTTTATGGTCATATATATAGCATGCATGACAACTTCTGACAACAATAATGCAATATTTGAATATGGTAGGCTAGAAGTAACCAGCACGAAGAATTCTTTGTGCAGTAGCATAACTAGATAAGTGTCCACCACAACCACTTGAATGGAAATCATTCAAAACTTTCTTAGCTTCCTCATGTGTGAGGCACCTTCATAAACTTGTATCGATACCATGATGGTAAAGAGTGTCGCCAATGATCAGATAATCTTTGGCTTGGTATCAAATACGCCATTGTTGCAAGCGAGAGGTACCGGGCTGAAAAGTTTGGGTCTGGAGATAAATCATTATATCTCCATACCACGGGTCAGATGATGAAATTGGGAATAGAGACTCATCTAGAATTGATAGTTTTGATGTTGAATCAATGGTATTCGAGGGAAGGTCGCAAAAAAGTTCGGCGAAAACTAGATATTTCTTTGATTTGGATTTGATGAATTCTAAATAAAATTCCTGCAAAATGACTATCCATTTTGAGTATTTCCCCCCTAGCAATTGACGTGACAAGATATATGTCATACAGTTGCAATATGAAATGACAGTGGTCTTTTGGAGCAGGATATAGTGGCGAAATCTCTGTATAGCTTGAACAGCAGCCAGAGCTAGCTTTTCAAAATAAGAGTACTTAAATTTTGTATCATTGAGATTGTGACTCAAATAATATATCGCATGTTCAATCCCATCTTTTTCTTGGACTAAAACCATTCCAATGGTTTTATCTGCAGCGGAGAGATACAAGAAGTAGTCATTTTGATAATTCAGGGAATACATTAATGATGCTCTAATCAAGGTATCTTTAAGAGCATCAAAGGAAGCTTGTGCAAGCTGATCCCAATTGAAGGGTATCCCCTTTTTCAAAAGATGAGTAAATCCTTTAGCCATTTCAGCATAATTGGGAATGAACCTCCTTATAAAGTTAGCATTCCCTTGGAGTCTCTGTAACTGTAGTAGATTGGAAGGTGGAGGCAAGTCAAGAATTGCATGAACCTTAAGAGGTTCGAGTCGAATTCCTACCTTGGGCACTACGAAACTAAGCAAACCAGAACCAACACAAAACACACATTGTTGATTGAGTTGTATTTTGTAGTGTCAGCACCATAAACATATAGCTTTCAAGTCACTTGTGGTTCTAACTTTTGATTGAAGGTGATAGGTTTAGTATCAACTTCTGGTTGAACAGATTCAGGTTCAAAAGTAATTTCTTGTTGAACAACTTTGGGTTGAGAATCAACTTCTTGTTGAACAACTTGGGTTACCATTTCACTAGATTTAGTTCTAGTGTCCTGAGGTAATTGTGGAGATTCCACTTCAGTAACAGATCTACCAGTAGTTGTACGAGTAACTGGAGTCATAGTACTTACTGATATAGGTGTTTCTGGTAATTCAGATGAAGAACCAAAAGTTTGGGATGTACTGGATTCAGTCAAACGAGACCTCTTTGACCAGATAGGTGTTGCTTCGAGTCGTAAAGGTGGTTTACTCGCTATTCTCCACGAATGATGGGGTAAGGGTTGATGTTCCTCCACAATTTCTGATTGATTTTATTATAAAAAGGAAATAAAAAAAGAGGGGTAAACTAGGCAAAAAGGTTTACCAAGCAACTGTGAACTGTAGAATACCTCCCGGCGAATCGAGAAGTACAGGCAGGAAATCTCCCCAAATGTTGTGTTCAGTGTATCATAGTGTATAAGGTGGCCGACTAGGTTACCCAAGGATGGATGGCAACCTAGTGTTGTCCTTCCATATATACCTGAAAGTACATGGAGGCCCAATCTGTGTTAGCATTGTCTAATGCAAAACCACGCAGTGAGAGAATTCCTTTATACTTTACGTATTGTAACACTGCCCTATATACCCGAAGGTACATGGACGAGCTACGATATACTCACGTATGTGGAATAAGGTATCACACTTAGAATGTATCACAGACAAGTTAGAGACAACTTCTATGTTTTACAACGCCGGAACACGTCTCTAGCCTAGAACCTCTAAATGTTTTACGTTAGGTGACAATGCTCCATTAGGTTAATTGAGATTAATTTTAATTTGATCTTGATTAAGAATTTTCTTTTCAAGATTCACCACGTGATGTCTATGAAATTCCTAGAATGAAACTAATATGATAAGCATTCTTTTCATCTAATTTTGAACAATGAAAACCTTAGCGAATAGGGATAGAGCAACCAAATTCTTTTAATCAAAGAACAAAGAGCACATCTAATGCAATTTCCCTAAACTATTCATATGACACACACAAACTTTTTCAATGCACAATGCAAGTTTTTATTTTCAATTCCCTTAATGTTGAAATGAAAAAAAGGAAACTAATGCACATATAAAAAATCAATCTTTTTTCAAGAACAAAGACTTTACGACAATTCCTTTTCAAAATAAATGAAGACTTTTAGGACGCTTTCTTTTGAGAAAAGATTAATCGACTATAATCTAACTTTGACAATGAATTGATAATGATAAAGAAATCATTTAAGAAACACTAAACAATCAAGGTTAAAGTAGGGCTAGGAGAGGAAACACAAATTAATTTCAGAGACACAACAATCATCAATCTTTCAACAAGCAAATATAGAAGGAAATTTGGGAAAAATCAAGTCAAAGGTGGGAATTTCGACCTAAGGAGGATCAACACAGCCATAAAATGGAAGTGCACTTCAGAGCACTATCCTCAAGCCAAGGGTGCTTTGTAACGCCCTATGTCCTGACCAAGCCTGCGCTGGCGCCAGAGAGGCCATTCTAGGGGCTTTCAAGCACAATTTTCACAAAAAAAACACTTCAAAAAGGCTAAAACAAGATCAATGGAAGCAAGTAAAGTCTATTAGGGTGTACTAGGATGAAGATAGACTACTCGGAATGATGATCATTCCCCAGTATGGTTGCCAATTTGTTATGTGGAATTTTGCATCTATGGATAAATACAATTTCCGTAGGTGGGTAGCTACACCTAGAACAACAGATTTAAAGAGTTTAACATTTTTCTATAGAAGATAAATAAGACAAGGGACCTACTTGTTATCTTTTTCTTCCCTTTTTTTCCTTTGACTAGCTCCTGTCACTCCTTCTCGAACTGAATCCACTCGATAAGTACCTGCAATCATAAATAGAGGACAAAAGCCAATCAAAGCAAGAGATCTATCTACTATAAAAAAATGGAATCGAAATCATGTATACATATAATCATCATACATAAAGACAAGAATATGGGAAAAGGTGTAAACAACTTTATTAAGTAGAAGGAAGAGTTACAACCAAGAAGTCTGATCCCATGTCACTCATCCAGCTTGAGTTCCATCCTTCATCACACCAAAATCACAACACTCTGGTAGCATAACAATACTTTCTTACAATCTCAAACCTCACACCAATAGTATCTCCTTACAAATTCTCAAAGTCTAGCCCCTGATCACTATGATGAGTGCTTAATTTATAGGGAAATGGAGGTGGTTTTGTCATAAATTGGGCACCGAATGGCTTTCCAATTTGGGAGTTAGATTCCATGGAGGAAGGTATGAGAGGATAGGAGGTTATTTGATTCATTCCCTATCCAATTTCGAGCTCATAGGAGAGGATAAGAGGTGGGAATCTTCTATAATGGCCTAGACTGAAGGAATATTCCTAGAACCCTATGAAGATTTCACTCAATCTCGCCCAGTGCAGGTCAAAGTGGGCCTAGGTGCTTTGCAAAGCAAGCTTGAATGGGCCTAAGTGCTCTACAGCGCACTTACCCCTGACCAAGGCTACGCTGGTCCCTCAAGGAGTCATTTCAGGATGTCTTCAGGCCAAGAAACTCATAGGAATGATGGCATTCAATGTGATGAATTTCTTAGGGCATGTAGAAATTGAATTAGGGTTTGATGAGCACTAAAAGTACTGATCTAAATGATGGGAGTGATGTGCCCAAATAGACCTGTAACACTATGGCCAATGAAATGCCTCACCAACTAATGGAAAGTAGACTCTTGTACAGTGGTCCTTGCAAATATTGCGAGAATCATATGGATTAAAGTCCTTGGTGCCAAACTCAAATCTCACTATCTCCTTAGCTCCGACATCTACTACTTTCAATTTATTTATCTCGTATAATCTAATATGCAAAGGAAGAGTGGGCCATGGTTCTTTCTTCTCCCTGTGCAGTTGTTGCTGACAACCTTGTAGCGAGATGGTAGGATACTTCTTACATGATTAGTTTATCAGTGGTATTCCTTGGTAATACATATAGAGGCTTCTATCATCCAAACACTCTAATGAAGGTGCCACCTAGTGAGGCATACTAATCTGCAATGTCTAATATCACCTCCATTGCTTCTTGTGGCATGAAAGGGGGGTCTTCTTCAAATATAAGCCTGTATGTGAGATGATAAAGTGGTTAGTTGGTCATTCCATTACTCCTCGATAACTACAATCTGAAAGTAACTTGTAATATATGTTCGCAACAGTCTCTTGTGGTGTCGATATCGATTTCATGCAAGGGAACTATTGTTCTGCATAGATTGCATTCAATAAGTATGTAGTCATATAGAAACTTACTCACTCACCCTTGGGAATATTTTGAGGCTATGGTACATGGGCCTTCAATTGTTGAGCCAACAGATATGACCAGTTGAATGACCTCCCATCGCTTCCCAACTGGTATAATAAGACTTGCCACCCTTCAGGAAAGATTTTTTTGCTCTCTTGACCATAGATTATGCAGGAAAAGATAATAAAGATTTGGTAAGCATTCCTGAGGAACTTTGTCTTGTACACATGGGTGGGTGTATGTCGAAACTTTGATGTCTCTTTCTCTCAGTGTTTGAAAATGTCTCTTATTTTCACATAGCTATGTGTGGCATAGAAGAGTGAGTCCATGTGCTTTACTGGCTTGTGCAAGTGATACATCTGCTGAAAATATTTTGCCTAGAAGGTAGCAAGCTTCTGACCACTGGCATTGCTCAATGTCATGATTTGTACATCCATATGTGAGGCAATCCAGCTGGTGATGTACACAAATGGGAAGGCGAGATACCTGCATGCAACCTTGTATAACTCTAATTGTCGAATGCTGAGATACACTTGTCAGTCCTCTAAGTCTGCCTCAACGTCCTTTACAAAAGCTTCTTTAATATGTTGACATGTCAGTGATGATCCTTTCTCTATAAATAGTTGAGTATCTAAATACACTAAAAAGTAAATTGATGTTTTCTCAAACGATTCCCCGGTACTGCTCTTAGTGGTTTCCTTTGATGCATCTCTCTTAGATGCCATGGTAACAATGACTGTTGGAGAGGTGCTCAATGATTGTTGTACCTATCGGACGGATAGGAAATGCATGGCAATAAAATGTCATTGTTAAGAAAAACAACTTAGGAGGCAAGTTCAAGCAGCAAACAAGGCACTAAATTGGGAGGATTGTGCAATTTTTCCTAACAGGGGGGACAAGCTTCCTGTGCGAACTATGCACTCTGGAGTCCCAACAACCAAGGTGGAAGCATGATGGTTGAAACTGCGCAATGTGTAGTTTAGCTTGGGCAAAGGCCTAGGAGAGACAGTGCATTGCTCTGTCTTAGTGGACACGCTGAGAGGATGGATCCTCGAAATGAACAATGTGTATTTGTAGTTAGCTTGAATTGTGCACTGCACAATTCCAGAGGCCAAGATTGTGGCTTGAGCCTCTAGATTGTACAGTGCCAGTTGTGCAAAGTGAAATCTGGTTAAGGGAAATCTATATCTTCCCAAGGGAAGTGTGAAAAACAAGAAGATCTGAGAGAAACTGTGAAGTTGAGTGTATATCTAACTAAGTGTAGATAAATGCATGTGAACCAAGTGCAGCAATTTATCAAACAAAAGTAAAACTAAGTGAGGGGAGTCGTCGCAACGGCGACCATTGGTGCAAAAACAAGAAGGGTAATGTGACACTTGGGAAAGGCAATCTAAGACTTAAAACAACACGCCTAAAAGTTGAAATCATTCAAAACTCTAGCAACCATGAAGAGAAACAAGTGAAACAATACTCACACAAGCCAAAAACCAAAAAGCGACAAAAGAAAAACTCACCTGAGATATCGTCGATGATCACATCGAACGTTCCTTGATCTCCTTGGGAATGTTAGAGCTCCAAGATTGAGTGTGAAAATGAGATATGGATATGTCGATTAAATAGATTTGGACAAATTAGGGTTTACGACACACATACCTAAAATCAAGGAAAAAGCATCACTTAGTGGAAGTTTCCAAAAATATTGCAAGCGCCTCCTTCGACATACTAAAAATAGATCCCTATTTTTTAAGGATGATTTTCAGTTTTCTTTTTTCTTTTTTCTTTTTTTTGGGAAACTTGCCATGCACACTGTTGGGAAAGACTACGAAATTTTGGGGAACTAAGAAACTTTTTGACTCAATGCACTGCGCAGTTTCTAAGCTCAATGAGGGTTGCACAATTTCTAGGCTCAATTCTAGGGTGCCTCCCATGAATGCACAATTTCTGAGCTTGAGGCTCACTTGTAGTTAGGACTATGTAATTCCCATCATCAAGGTTGTTTGCCCTCAAGGATTGCGCAATTTTTGGAGGCAAGTCTAGAACTGTTGTAAGACCAAGTCAGGAGATCAATTTGTGGTTTAGAAAAATCAACTACGTAAGAAAACACAAGAGAAAATGAAAATATAAGTCTCAATCAAAGCATGAATACCTAAATTAGTGCGAGTGAGTTGTTGTGGTTAAGAAGGAAGGCTCCAAAATCAAATCATAGGAAACATTTTGGAGGGTGGTGGTAGTCGCTACAACATATACATACATACATACATACATGCATATGTGTGTGTGTGTGTGTGTGTATGTCACTTCACGACCCTTTTGGAGGCCTTAACTCTTCTTTGTGTGCCAGTGAGAAGTGCAGTGGCAAGAGACAGTGTTTCCTGTCAATAGGAGGAATCCATTTATATTGCGTCATGGGCCCTCATGGGTGTCATCCTTGTATGTGTTCGTCAAGAGGAGAGTTATAGGGTGATATTACATAATGCCTAAGTATTATAATGGGAAAATGTTGTTTTATACGCAGAGTCGGACCTCGGTGGGACCCACGATGGTGGCTGAGGTGGCATAGTGACGAGGAAAGGTGATGACATGGCACAAAAGTGGTGTGACACATGGCAAGTGCTAGAGGGGTTTTTGGAAGGCCAAGTGGCCTAATTTATGTGACATGTGACATCCTTGGAAAGGGCCACATGGCTTGTATGATGCCAGCATGACATCACCTCGAGACCTCAAGAGGTAAGAGAGGAGATTCATAAAAGGAAGTTGAGATTGATGGAGGTTGGGGGATGGGAAGTCTCCCTGACACTTGACAACAATATGTATGTCTTGAGGTCGCATACCATAGAGGTTTCATGTCGTGGTAATGCATGTGGTAGAGGTGGCCATAGTTAACATGGTTAGGGAATGGGAATAGTTCCCAACAGGGGATGACAAGCATTTATGTCCCGCCCCAGAGGCTTGGCATGATTTTAGCGTTGTTGGCTTGAAAACTATGAAAACCCTTATAATGTAACTTTGTTATGAAACCAGGTTAAGAACCAATCTGATGGGGCCCAAAGTGAGGGATATGATGTGTTAAGTGCCATGAGGGAGAGAAAATGGATGATTTGATGATGCAAACCTACCAGGTGAGGTGGGATTGCCACGTGAGCAGCATGTGGGGTGCCATGTTGCAGTTCTTGCTAACATGGCAAAGCTTTATTGCACATCCCTTGAATGACCATAAAATTTTGATTCGGGCTTCAAATTGAGACAAAATTTATATCGTTTGAAAGCTCTTGACGAGCTGATTGTAATCATTATATTACTTTTTTTAGTTTTATGGAACTTAAAATTTGAGGAATTTTGTAACCCTATTTCCATAATGAGACCTTGGAAGTCAGGTTAGCTTGATATAATACCTTCCACTACCTAGGAATGATATAAGGGGGTGGGAGGGTGTGTTACACCTCTCAATTCTTTCGAAGATAAGGCTCAAGAATTCAATGTTTTTTTCTTCTTTCCGCACTACTAAACTTTCCATGGGAAAGGATTGGAAGATTCCATATTTGAATAACTTCATAGAATCATTGATTCATGAGAAAAACAAGCTTATTCAAATTAGGTCTCATAAATCCCCAAATACCAATGTGCTTTTAGTGCATAAATCTAATAAGAGAACATGTAGAAAAACAAGGGCACATAGCCAAATCATAAGAAAGAAGGAAAAGAAAATCCCACTAAGGAGCGTTTGAATTCTAATGGACTAAATTCCAGGAACAAAAGAACAAAGTGCACTTGTTGTGCAAAGGATTCAATACATAGAGTGCATAACTAAAGAAGACCATTGACCCCATGGAGCAAGCGGTCTACCAACATTATCTTGAGGACTACATTCTAGATGATGTGAGGAAAAAGGAAAGGGACAAGCCACCAAAACACAAACATAAGGGACATGATTTTATTTCCATAATTTCTTCTCCAAACAATTGGATTCTTGATTCAAGAGCCACTCATCATATGGCTTCATCATCTCTTACTTTCTCATACTTGGAGGCTTCTTTTAAACCACCTTTGTTTATGAGATATCATTTTTGTATTGAGGTTTGTAGAGAAGGAAGAGTGGAACTTAACTAAATATGATCCGAACTCAAACAGGAATGCAAAAAATTATAGGTATAACCATAAATACAAAGATGCAATAGAAATAACACTTCATTTCATTAATATTAAATATTGAAATATGCTTACAAAAGAAATGGAAATATGACTAGCTCGAGTGATTGTAGCATATCTATGAGAAGAGATGTGGTGAATGCATGCCTCTGAACTTTGTTACAATGAGGCTCAAAGGCCTATTTATTATTGATAAACAATGGAAAACCCTAAACATCCAAAAATCTAACCCTAGGAGATGACGCACCAAAACTATGGGCCCCGTTTGGGTAAATTGGTACATCAACTTCCCGGGGTTGTAACTTTGGCATGTGATCTCCATTTGACGCGCATAATACCTCGTTAGAAAGATATATCCAACTACAAATTTTTAGTGGAAAACATTTTTCCAGAAAAATGTGAATTCTTGATGACTGAAGGGACCGTGCTAGGTCATGAAATCTCTCAGCAAGGATTACAGGTGGACCCCAACAAAATTGCCATCATCCAAAGGGTCCCACCTCCTCAAAAGTTGAGAGATGTCCGATGTTTCCTAGGCTTAGCAAGATACTATAGAAGATTCATTAAAGATTTCATTAAGTTAGCCTCTCCATTGTTTGGTCTTTTGGGGAAAGATGTCGAGTTCATATGGAGGAACAATTGTCAAGAGGCCCTAGATACCTTGAAAAGTAAACTTGTGTCTGCCCCAATTTTGAGAGGTCCAAACTGGGCCCTACCTTTCCACATTCACACAGATGCCTTGAACAAAGCCATAGGAGAATCCTTACGGAAAATTGATGAAAAGTTACACTATGCCATATACTTTATAAGTAAAAATTTGTCAAAGGCAGAGTTGAATTACATGGTAACTGAGAAGGAAATCCTAGCCGTAGTATATTCCTTAAATAAATTCAGACATTACATCACAGGCTATCAAACCTTTTTACACAATGATCATGCCATAATTAGGTATGTAATGAACAAACCGGATGTGAATGCTCGCATTATTAGGTGGCTGCTTTTATTGCAGCAGTTTGATCTAACCATTGTTGATAAGCTTGGTAAGGAGAATGTTGTTGCTGACTTTTTGTCTAGAATAAATCTACTTGCAGGTGAAGAAGGAATCATGGATGATCAGATGCCATATGAACACCTATTTGCTATCTCAGTACTCTCTTCATGGTTTGCTGATATAGCGAATTACTTAGTTTCAACACAGTTCCCTCCACACCTGTCCCCAAAAGAGAAGAGCAAGATCATGAGGAAAAGTGCCCCTTTCACTTGGATTGGGAGAAATCTCTTCAAACCTGGCCCAGATCAAGTTTTGAGAAGATGTGTCAGGGAGGAGGAATTTTTTGACATGCTCCTAACCTGTCATGATGTGCCCTGTGGAAGCCATTTTGCAGCAAAGAGGACTACCTTCAAAATTCTGCAAGCAGGTTACTATTGGCCCACTTTTCATCAAGATGTGAGGAGATATATCAGCCAATGTGATTGGTGTCAAAGGATGGGGAAACCTACTCCAAAGGATGAGATGCCCTTGCAGCCTCAAGTGACTTTTAAGCCATTTGAGAAGTGGGGCATGGACTTTGTGGGTCCTATCAACCCTCCTTCAAACCGGAAACAATACATCATTGTGTGCATCAATTATCTGACAAAATGGGTAGAGACAAAGGCAATCAAGGTAGCAACCGAAGAAAAAGTAGCTGAGTTTATAAGAGAGAACATATTCTATAAGTTCGGGTATCCAAGAGAACTGGTTACAGATCAAGGTAGTCAGTTCACCTCCAATCGGATTGAAGACCCGCTCATCCATCATAAGATCAAGCACAGGACTTCCACCCCCTACCATCCACAAGCCAATGGACAAGTGGAAGTCACCAATAGAGCTATGGAGGGAATTTTGACCAAGGTAGTGAGCAACAATAGAAAATATTGGGAAAATCGATTGGTTGAGGCCACCTAGGCCTACAACACCACATGGAAAACCACCACAGGGTTCACACCCTATGAGCTGGTTTATGGAAAGAAGGCTCTGTTGTCAATAGAATTTGAATACAATACACTACGGATGGTAGCTCAACTAGACCTATATCTCAACCATGCACAAAGGGAAAGGTTACTCCAGCTTAATGGATTAGATGAACAGAGAATGCAGGTCCTTCTCCACACCGAAGTAATCGAGCTGCAGAGGAGGATATGGCATGACAGAAGCATCAAGGAGAAACATTTCCAAGAAGGATATTGGGCACTATTATATGACTCAAGGTATAAATATTTCAAGGGCAAGCTAAGGACAAGATTGTTGGGACCATACATTATAGAAAAATGCAATGACAATGGCTCAGTGCTGATCAGGACTATCGATGAGGAAGCCATCCCCATGCTTGTCAATGGGCATAGGTTGAAAATATACAAGAAGCCCCTCTCCAAGCAAGAATTCATTGAAGAGCTGATAACACAGTGTTGGTAGTGGAGCAAACCTCTGCCTCCACTTCACCCACTCATTAATATATCTATATATATATATATATATATATATAGATATAAGGACTCTAGTGAAACCTCTACGAGGAGCTTGAGTCCCATCCTAGGGCTGAAAACCTCTCTTGAGGCAGCCCAGAGATGAAAAAAAAGAGGAGAATAAAGATCCCTGGGTGAAAACCTCCCCTTGAGGTGCCTAGGGTAGGCAGATAGGGTGAAAACCTCTTGGAGGTGCCCTATCTGTCTCTTAAAAAAAAAACAGAAAAATAAAAAGAAAATTAACTTCTCTTGAGTGCATTGCAGGTTGCAGGAGGACCATAGAGCAAAAGGGGACATGCCATAAGCCTATTAAATTTCTTCTAGGCCTTCTTCCATCGTTTCTGTATTTTTCCATCCCTTAGTATTGCCTTTTATGAAATCTGTGGATCCTACAAGAAGCACTATGTGTTCTACAGGAGGCTCTTGTAGAAATCACATAGAGCTCAAAGTCAAGCCAAAGAAGGGATTGAAGAGCTGGAAACTTTCACAAAAGGCCTGTGGGCCATCCTACAACCGTCTGTCATCATAACCCTCCATTCCATGCCTACACCACCACATTTCTAGTCTTTTATTTCCTCCCTACAAATAAAACACAGAAATCCTGTTTTTTTTTTTAAACAAAAAAGAAAAAAAGAGAAAAACAGCATCCCTGCCACTTACCTACAGCCTACCATGACCATTAGAATCTTCAATAGGCTCCTCCCAAGTCTCTGCATAAACCTCAACTAAAATTTCTAAAGGGAGAAGCAGCTACAGGAATTCCTGTAGCAACTGATCCCCTTAAAAATAAAGCTCTAGAAGCAGAATCGGTGCAGCCATAGGTATGTAAAACACGTAAGAAGCCAGATCCTGATTGAAGATCACCTGAACAAGGCAACTGAGCTACCTATCCAGAAGCCACGAGCATATGGCAGAAGAAATACATGGACATAACACCAAAGTCTAAGCATGCAGCAACACTGTAGTGTGCACATTTCGACTTATAGGTAAGTGTCTAAACCCGTTCCTCTGTTTGCATCTGTATGATCCAAAATTGCATGAACAAATGGGATGGTTACAATTAAACTAGATCGGTGGCCAGCTAACTGGCCACCCTCGTCCAGTTCAACAGCACTCAGCGGGAGTTCACACTGCATGTGTGTCCAGTCAACTCATAAGAATCTCAAGACAAGTAGTGGCAGATATTTTGAAATCCAACATGAATGATGGAAATGATTGTAGGCAAGTGGCATAAAGTTTCATGATGACACTGCAGTGGGGACCAACGGTCTGATTGAGGGTAACGTACCCTTCCTTCCACCTTATCTCATCACCGCAAACCCCTCCCGTAATCTTAAGTACGCTCTCTCGACCACACTCACCACCTTTGTTTTCATTTGTATCATCGTGCTCTCGACTGCAACAAACTATCTACCACCTCTAGAGCCTCGAAACAGTCGCTCTCTGTCATTTTCAGAACCCTTCTGTCTATTGGATTCTACAAGAAAATTATAGGGATCTACAGGAGCAGAAATAGATTCTACAAGAGCCCTTTCTACAAGGGGGCCAGTGAGCAGTCTCACAAAGGAAAATCGAGGTTTCATGGCAAATTCGAGCTCGAAGAGGTAGGCTCTGGTAAACCCACTCTACATATTCGCATATACAAAGGGGTGATGTGATTTGAAGCAAGGATTTAGTGGAAAAGGAAGGAGAATTGAAATTAAAAGTATGTTTGTTTCTTAAAAAAAAACATAGTCTTTCTATCTGCTCTCTATGCTGAAGTGTTGTCTCTTTCTCCACCATGGTATTCTCATGTACGAAGGAATGATGCAATTTTAGAGAAATTAAGCCTGTAAAGAAGGAAACTGTATTGACAAGTCTGCCTATTTCTTAAGAAAAACATAGTTTTATCTGCTCTCTGTTTCTAAGGTATTGTCTCCTTCACCACCTTCATACTCACATATACAAAGGAGTAATGCAAGTTTAGAAAAATTGAGCCTGGAAGAAAGGAAAATTGCATTAAAAACTCCCCCTGTTTCTTGAAAGAAGCCTCAGTTTTTTTCTCTGTTTTCGGGTTCGAAATTTTTTGTCTCCCTCTTCACCTGAGAAATTCCAGAAGACCCTGAATATCATGACAGGGTGATTTATGAGGAAAGAACCTCTGAACTCAACCAGGCTACATGAACACCCAGAGGTGGTAGACATTTTTACTAGAGAAAATTGGATGCCCTTCTTTGAAAAGCCACATGGGTATGATGAAGAAGTAACAAAGGAATTTACCTTGTCTTTGACACCTCACTCAAAAACTCATGCCACTGTCAATTTCAGGGATCTTAGTATAGAAATCACCCTAGAATTCATCAGCAAGGTTACCAGTCTCCCACTTGGACTACCCTAGAGCAAGGAAGAAAAACCACTGGGTCAAGTTGCCAAGAAAACCTTTTTCCAGCCTAATGAACAGCCTGTGGAGGACAAAAATGGCATCAGGAGAACAAGTATACCTTACCCTTGGGATGAGGTCAGTTATCATATTATTAAATACATCTCCTGTGAAGGAAGATATAGCATAGTTTATGGGTACCATTTCATATTGTTGCATGAGTTAAGATATGGCATGGACCATCCTGCACCCCGAAAACTCAGTATTCCCTATTTTCTCCTCCAATGCTTAATAGAATCTAACACCAAATTGAAGGCAGGAGTTCTAGAACAATTGGCTCACCATGGGATAATTAAATTGTTGGTGGAAGATGCCCTCCACATTTTCACAATTCCTATAGCTTGGGAGATTTTTAGAAATATGACAAGGGAAGATGATGTGAAAGCCCTCACATATGACCTCAGTCCATATGAAAGTGAGGGAGAGGAACAAAAAGGGGAAGATGAGGAGGAAACCAGAGAAGAGGAAGAGAAAACACAAACAGAGAAAGAGGAAACTGAAACAGGAAAGGTAGAAACCCAAACTGAGGAAGAAAAACATGAAACGGAGAAGGATAAGACCATAGCAGAGAAGAAGAAAGAACCTAAGACAAGAGGAAAAAGGACTAAAACAAAAAGGAAAAAGACTAAATAAGTGAAGACAGAGACTACAACAGAAAGGGTAGAAACTAAACAAGAATAGGAGGAAATTAAAACCGGGATAGAAGAAACAAAACTTGTAGAGGAAGAAAAGACAAAATAATAAGAAACATAAGCACCAAAGGCAAAAGTGTCTCCTAAAACACTGGAAAGGGAGGCGGTAGCTATTCTTCCTGCACTCAGCGCCCCAGTTAAGCCCAAACCAAAGAGAAAAAGGCAACCATCCATGTATTTCAAGGCTTGAAAAAGCACCAGGATAAATATGGGAAAGCCTCAACCACCCTCAAAAGAGCCTATTACCATTGAATATTCTCCTACTGCCAAAAAGAAGGAATCTCCATCCAGAACTCCCATCACTTATGAACAAAGAAGTCCTAGATCTTCCACTTGGAGGGAAAGGATAACACTATAGGATTCCAAAACTGTCCTATAGGAGGCACAGACCACCTTACAGGAAACCTTGACAAAGCTACAGGAGACTGAGAAACTTGAGAAAAAGGCAGAAAAGCATATCAAGGGGAAGGATGAAACAACAGGGATACAGGAATCTGACCCACAACCTACTTTAGGCTCTTATTACAACCTTCTGGAAGGAGGGAAAATCATCCCACAAAAGTTTGCAGTCCCTCTTTGCTTTGAGCTAGAAAAAGAAAGAGTAAGGAGCCACAGGTGGATGAAAATTGCAAAGTCCAAAGGGGTGGAAGACATTGGCCACATGGAGAGCAAGCTGAGAGAGATGGGTAGAGAGTTTTCCACTATAAAATATGTTGAAGCAATCAAAAGATCTCAGTTGGAAGCAGAGAATGGAAGGTTAAGGAAATAGCTACAAGAAAGGGGAACCCCGGTAGAAACTGAGATGTTAAGAAACCAACTGCAGAAAGGGAACCCCAGGTAGAAACTAAGATATTAATATTAAGGAGACAAATGTTAGTTTCAATCTCTGAAGCCTTCCACCAATGATCAAACATGCTCTTACAAAGTGGTCTTAGGGTGTCAAAGTCAAATTTTGTCATTTCAGTGAGTCTTCAAGTAAAATTTGATCACCAGGCCTTAAGTCTAGGATTTGTTTTCTAAATTTTTCCAAGTGTCTCACCATTTGGCTGAGTGTACCATCATTCAAAGGGTTATCATCATTTCAGGTTCCAATGGGTCATTTTACACCTTGTTCGTGCTTCAGATGTACTTGGGTAAGGCCCATTTCCCTCTCCTAGGGTTTTGAAGGTAATTTTTCTTGGATGGCCAAATGATCAACAAAACTTGTGTCCTGATGTTCATACACCTTCCCCTATCCCCAATATACCTTCTTAAACAATTCCCATCCCTGATATCCCTCAAATTCATAATTTTCCCACAAACCCTAGCTTATTGCTACAATTTGACAATTTGGTAGGCTAGGTTTGTGTTTTTCCCTTTTGGATCCCTTCCCCTCACTCAATATTTGAAATTCCACTTTCCCCTGCTCCCCAACATCCCTCCCTACTTCCCAAAATTTTCTCAAGAATTCAGAAGCCCCTCATCCCCTTCATTTCCCTTCATTTCTACAAATCCCCTGTTCCACATATCGGGATAGGTTTTCTTCAAACTATGTTTCTGAGTAAGAAAAGATGGATTTGATAAAAGTGAAAGATTTTTTTGTCCCTCATTGACCCAAGAAGAAAAACCTCTTTTATTTTTTAAACAGCTTTCATGGTTTGGGAGAAATGTTGAAAACATCATTAGCCTCAAGAGGATTGATGCACTTCTGTAATGACCTTGGGAAAATCAAGATTTCACCTAGTTGGGATCAAATGACTTGCTTTATGATTTAAATGATATCTAGACAGAGAGATATTTCCAATGAGCTATCATGAGCTCAATTTGGAGTTGAGGAATACCTTCAAAAGGGTTACTGCAATAGCACTCTGCATTTCGGAAACCTCATTTTGCACATTTTGACCAGTCTTGGGAGAATTGACTTCTGCTAGGGAAAATGAACTCAAAATTGAAAAATTCAAGATGTTCTAGAAGTTAGACTCGACAAGCTTTCCAAAGATCTATGACATGCCCAATTTTGACATCGGGAAGGCAGTCAAAACTTGCCTTGAAGTTGGCATTGTGCATAGGAACAGTGGCATTGCGCATTGGGAGGTTGGTGCTGCACATCAAGGAGGCGCAGCGCATCAGAGCCAAAATTCATTCAAAAAATACACTGGCACTACGCATCAGGGAGGTGATGCACATTGGGCTAGTGGCATTGCGCATTGGGCTATGAAGCTTCCGAACCTCTAAAAATCATCTTCAATCACTGCAATTGCCTCATGTCACCTGCTATTAAGTAAGTAGAGCCTCTTTTCAGTTGAAACTAGGGTTTACATGAATTTTTGGTGGTTTATACCTCTCTAAAAACTAAATCCTAATTTGTCTCTAAAACTACCTCATACATTTCATACCACAGTTGTTTATCTTTCTCCTTCTAAAACCCTATGCTCTAAATCCATTTGCCCAAAACCTATCTCCTAATCCCTTCCCTAACTCCCTAGACATTATTCCCTTCATCTATTTTTTTCCAATCCCCAAACCCTAATCCCTACATCCCACTATTCCCAAACCTATTCTACATAAAACCCTAACCCTCCACATACAAAACCTATTCTACATAAAACCCTAACCCTCCACATACAAAACCTATTCTACCTACTCCCCTACAAACCTTACCTATTCCCCTAAAAACCCTACCCTCTCTCCTAAATCCCATTCACATTCCCTAAACTCTATTTACATCTCATACATTCACATACCCCTCCATACACTCTGTCCACTTCATTCCTCCACTCTGTTTTCACTTCACCATTGTCCATACAACCACAAGTGTTCACGGCCATAAAAATGGAGATATATTTTGACCTTGTTGACCATGAGGAGACATAAAGAGTTAATGTCATTGACTTGGATGCTCAAGATCCAAGGATTGTCAAAGACATGATCATCAAGAAGCAAGAGGACAAGATACAAGCTTTGTCAGTTAATTTAGAGAGGGCTAAGTGGATCATGAGAGAGATATATGGCTTGAAGGGGTAAATATCCACTTTGAGGGCCTTCTAAATAAAGCAAATAGAGACAACAAGATGCTAAGGCATATGGTCCACCATTATTTGACATAGAATAGATTATGCAAAAAGAGGATCAAGCACCTTAATGAAAGATTAAGGAGGGCCTTAAAAGGAAAAAATAAGGATGAAAAGCTCAACATTTTGGTTGATGTGACTTTAGCCCAACAAAGTAACCCATGATGCAGCTTTGAGCCAAAATTGGGCAAATTTTGAAACAATTTTTTCATTTTCCAATTTTTGAATTAGGCAACACAGGAAATTTTGGTTGATGCGCAGTGCCACCGGCGCTGTGCATTGAATTGGTGCATCCTATTGAAAAATGGCTTGTAGATTTTGATTCAACATCAAAAAATAAGAAAACCCAGAAATTTTCATCAATTTTGGAGGAGATCTTGGCCACCAAAAGGGAAAAAAACACTCAAAAAGTGCCCTCTTTGCCACTTTTTGGACACACAGGAACCATTCGTGGGAGAATCCACTTTTGAGGGAGCAAATGACCTCCAAATCAAAACATTCAAAGTGTTCCAAAAGCTAGATAGTCAGGTCTTTCCAACAAGCTATCTTGGGCTTGATTTGGATGAGTGGAAGGCCTCCAAAAGTAGCCTTGAAGCGGCACTGTGCATGAGGCAAATTTCGTCAATTTTGCCTAAAAGTCAAATTTCGCCTAGTGTCTTCAGTAATTGACTTTTTCTTCTTTTCTTGGTAAATTTTGCATCGTAAATGATGTAATATGATGTAAATGTTGATGTAAAACACTTTATGGGGTAGATACATCAAAGCAAGGTGATTTTAAACTGAATGTATCAGTTTCCTTATTTTTAGAGGCAAGTTGTTCCACTGCCTATTTTCTTGTTCCTAGTTTAGATGTTGTTGAAACAGTTCCTTGACTCATAGATTCGACCCCTAATGGATAGCTCAGATGGTTTTGAGGTCTAAATGATGCCTTTTCTCAGTCATTTGTAAAGGTTGGACTCTTGTGGAAGCTCTAAGCTCTATTGTACATCCATACAGTAGTTGCCAAGGAATAATACCAGGTTTCACAACTATTTTTGTGAGATTCTTGTGATATTGAGTTTCTGTATTGTTTCTTCTTTGTAATGAGTTTTTCTGATGTTTTATATGTTTCCACATCTCTCTCTCTCTTCTAAACTAAATGAATCAAGGTGAATAGACAAAATACACTAATTTATAGTGCATTGAATTGGGAATGCATTTGGCTTTTTGTGTTTTTCAACGATTTGAAGAGGATTCATGCTCCTCATGCCCTTTTATACCCCTCAGCAGTCTAAATCTACCATATTAACCAATTTATAGTACATAAATCCTTTGTCTACCTCACCCCACAAAACATGTCTGTATCCCTTATTTGATTTCCTGGACCCAACCTGCCTGCTCCATTTGATCGAGCAACCAACCATCAAAATCAACCAAAAACCCTTGAGCTACTATACCTAGCCTAAATCTACATTAAATTCAGTCATCTCAACCCCTAATTTCCAATATCCTAATTGAGACTGACAAGGAGAGAGCCCTCTCCTGACCTGGTAGGGCTAGCTACCAGGTTAAGCGTGGTTTGATGTTACCTTAGACCTACCTTCCTTCAGCCTGAGGTAGATCCAG
Source organism: Pinus taeda (assembly GCA_000404065.3). Lineage (NCBI taxonomy): Eukaryota > Viridiplantae > Streptophyta > Pinopsida > Pinales > Pinaceae > Pinus > Pinus taeda. The sequence goes on from APFE031745121.1 coordinate 75,674, forward strand.
GCCCTAACAACATCTACAGGAAAGAGAAGCCCAATTAGCATACATGGCCAACTAGACTATGGATGCACTATAGTACAGGCAGCCAGCCAAATCATATGAAGTATACCTCAAAGATCAGTGGCTCCAGTTCCAAATCAATACTCTGGCCTAGAGAGGCACCGTATCTTTTCAGGATTATGGCCAATTCATGGATCTATGTGACCACAGTTCAGCTGAGGACAAAGTGAAGCTAGCAGAGTTTTATTTACATAACATGGCCCTTACTCATATGAACCTACGGAACCCCAATGTTGTGTTAGGAGACTTGCAGCTGATGGCCATGGCATCTTGGATGAGCCATGAGGAGAAAAGCGCAACAGAAATCAAGAAATTAATGGAAAAAGAGCTAAATGAACCTTTAAGCCTCAAAGTGTCCCCAAGTATATCAATGAGCAGGCCCAGGCTATTGCACATTTTGAGGACATGGAGAGATTGTTTGGAGATGACTGCATTCATGCTTGCATGAGAAGGTGGAACACATTGCCACATAGCCTATAGATCAGGGATTATCACTCCCCAAATAGGATGAGAGAAGCCTTGAGGAGAGTGCCACTGTATAAGCACTCTATGCACAGTTTAAAGGCCAATTGGATTGGCCTCAAATTCAGTCCTCCACTGCTATTAAGACTACTAGAAGTTGTAAAAGAAGAAGAAAAATAGAAATAGTGGGAAGAGGTGGATAGAAAGGTAGGATTCCATGATAAAGAGGAGGATATAACATCATAAGCATGGGATGTCAGGGAATCCATCAGAGCCATCAAGGATGAAGATATAGACTAGTTGCTCAAAGGATGAGCAACCCATTCAGTAGGGGGGTGATGATGAGCCCCAGAAATGGGTAATTATATGGGCTCATTTGGCCTCCTAACTCAGCTTACTTCACCATTCTCATTAGTTTATTACATGTTTTTTATTATATTTATGCTAATAGAGTGAATTGGGTTAGTCATTATGCCATGAAGTCTAATGTGTGCTTTATGCAGATTTTTGGTCAATTTTTGGACAAATTCAAAGGATTAATGAGAATTTGGCAGCCAATATTCGAGGAAAACAAGGGAGAGGATTTGTAGGATGGTGTCCCCCTCATTTATGACTCCCTATCTCAAATCCTCCATCAGAAACTCGAAGCACAAACAGCCACATTGATGCATCCAAGGGGGCAGCCGAGCAAGTCAAGAAGAACTATTGTCTATCTCTAATTCTGGGAAGCTGAGCCTTGATTTTAGGAGGGTTGTTGGGAGACTCCATTTTTATAAATAGGGGGGCTTATAGCTTCAGTAGGTTAGCTAGTTAATAGTAGAATTTTCACACTTTTGTGCAGCTCTTGTTTAGCTCATTTTCGAGCTTATTTTTTGTGAATAGTTTATGTAATGTGACTTTTATTTCGATGATGGAGATGACATATTTTCTGAGCCAGCACTGATTTCTTTCAAAGGGCTAAAGCTCTTGGGTTAGGGCCCATCCCAAGCTACCCAACACCTCTTGCTTTGTACTTATATGTTTTTGCTTCAGTTCATGAGTTAAGTTCTGTTACATAGATCCATTTTACCTTGTTTAGAATAGGTTGCTTTTGATGGTTTGCATAGCTGCTTTTTGTTTCAGTTGCTGAAGTAGGTTAATACAGTGATAGGCTAAGATTCAAAAAGGCCAACAAAAAGCCCTGATCTCCTTTCTCCCTTCCTGGGACCATGATTTGAGGTCAAGGCACTATTGCTGCCACCAAAAACACAGTTTTGCTTCTTCCATGCAATTTCTAGTGTGATGATTTGATTTGACAAGTTAAAGGGTTATTCAGATTCATTTTGCCAAGATTATTTCCTATTTCTGTAATAAATATCCTTGCAATATTTTCTATTCATATGGTATCGTTCAACACTTCATGTTTCTAGGTCAGAAATTAGATTAACAAGAGATATGGTTCTGTTTTCTTGATGCAGCTAGTCCTTTTCTTGCTCAGTCTCGGTAGTTAGATGTGAAAATCTCTTACAACACACATCAGCTCACAATACATCAATAAAGCATCTAGAATCATCTCCTTTCTCACAGGTTTCACAAGTCATTCACAGTCCTTCACGAATCTGTCCTAATTTCTGCACTTTTTCCATAAGCTTTCCTCTCGTCATTTGAACAAATCTAACCATCATTTTCTTTCCTGATCCTCATTATTAAGCCCCAGACACCTCAACACATCCCTCTAGTCTTCAGCTACCCTTTCCAACCATTTTTCCACTCTTAAAACCTCTAAAAATAGCTCTCGGCATCCTCCTGTAGATCCCCTGCAGCCTCCTGTAGAATTTCCTGTGAGTGATTTTTGAAGTCCGATTGCAAGGGAAGTATTTAGAAGGTTACCAGAGGCTTCTTAGGACCCATCCACACCTTCTTACACCTCTGCAAGAACCAAATCCGCCTTCCTTCACCACCAAACCTCTACCACAGTCACAAACAGACAAAATCACATGCCTAACAATTTCACATAAAACACATAAAAACGCAAAAAGATGTTATTTTCTCATTTTCTTCTAGGAATAGCTTGAATAGATGTAATTTACCTTTTCAGTAGTCAATGCCACTCATTTCATCAGTTCTCATCTCTTTTTTTTGCAAAAGTAGGGTTAGATGGAAAAATTAGGGTTTGCTAGGGTTTACCTTACACTCCAGTCTTCTTTCTCTTTCTGCAAGTACAATAGTCTTTGTAGAGTTAGCTTTCTTTCATCATAGTTAAAAGCTTCTTCTAGAAACTCATAGAAGTTCTCTTGAGCTCCTAGTGATCTTGTGCCCGCTGACCAAGTGACAGCCCACAATAAGATCTAGCACTTTTGCATACAGCACCGTTGCTTCCAATTTTGTTACTACCAGGTTGATAAAAGTAAAGTAGGAAGCCCCAGGAGTTTCAGAAATATTGTTGCAATACTGGTTCTCACCAGCCATCTTATAAAATTCATCCATGACCACAAATACAGAGTCATTACCTTGCTTGGTAGAGGGGAGTCTAGGCATATAGTCCAGGGAGATGGATTCCCATAGCTGGCTGGGGGTAGGCAGAGGATTGTATAGGCCTTGCTTCTTGATGGTTGGCTTGGTGATAGTGCAGGCAATGTAGGATTTGATATATTTCCCAACATCTAGTTAGAGTTTGGGACAATAAAAGTACTTTTGTAGTACAATCGTATTTTCCTCCACACTAACGTGTCGTGTGATCCGACTGTAGTGTACCTCCCAAATCAACTTGGCACATTCACTTGAAGGAACACAAAGGTGGCCCAAGTAGCATAATAATGTGTCCTGGAGGTGGAAATCAAGAACTTTATTTCCATCTACTAGCATCTGGTATGTGGAGGTGAACTCTAGATCATTTTTGTATAGTTGCAACCATCCAGAGGTCTCGTGGCGACAAGAGTTGAGAATGGTAGTCAGTGCTGCAACTGGGGGGCGGTTGAGGCAGTCTGCAACATTATTAGTGCTGCCCTTTTTGTATTTAATTTTCAAGTGGAACTGTTGCAGATATGTAGACCACTTCTAATGGAGATCGTTCTGTAACTTCTCTTGTGTCTATATGAACTAAGGAGGTCGGTGATCGGTGTGGATGATTGTCTCCTTCCCCATAATGTATTGCTTCCATTGTCGGAGAGCTTGCACTGTGGAATACATCTCTTTATCATAGGTGGGGTACTTCTGAATTGTATTAGAAAGCGTCTCACTATGATAGGCCAGTTGATGTCAATGTTATGTGAGGACTGCATAAATAACATAGTCTGAGGCATCTATCTCTATTTCAAATGGTTGTTGCAGGTCTGGAAGTGTGAGTACCGGTGCAGAGCAGAGGCAGTGCTTCAACTCAATGAATTCCTTTTGTTGGCACTTGGATGGGGAAAAATTTTCTTTTGCCCCACCCTTAGTAATCTGACTCGAAGTCCAAGTGATATTGGAGAATCCCAACATGAACCTCTTAAAAATTTGCAACGCCCAAAAGATTTCGAAGCTCCGTTAAGTAGCTCGAGCTAGCTAATCTCGAATGACTTGGATATTAATCAAATCTACATGCATGCCATGCTCATTTATGATGTAACCCAAATATTGGACCTGGCTCATGCCAAAGATGCATTTCTCCAAGTTGGCACAAAGTTTGTGTTGCCGAAGGGTTTGAAGGACTTGTTGATTTTTTTGCAAGTGTTCTTCCCAACACTTGTTGAAGATGAGGATGTCATCCAAATAAACAACCACAAATGAGTTACTGAAGGGATGCAAGATGTCATCCTTTAGCGTCATAAAAGTAGCAAGGGCATTTTCCAACCCAAAGGGCATAACCAACCATTCAAAAAGGGCTTCCTTGGATTTGAAGGCAGTCTTCCATACATATGTGGGCTCTACTAGAACCTAGTGATAGCTAGACTTCAGATTGATGTTATTGAAATACTTGGCCCCTTGAGTTGGTCCAAAAGGTCATCAATACGTAGGATTGGATACCTATTCCTAACAGTGATTTTGTTTAGTGCACGATAATCAATGCAGAGCCTCCAGGTCCCATCCTTCTTCTGTAAAAGTACAATCGGGCTCCCACAAGGTGAGGAACTTGGTTAGATGTGCTCTTTCTGCAGCAACTCTTGGATTTGTTGTTTGATCTCTTCATTTTTCAGAACATAGCAACGACATATTGAACCGTTGGGTAGAGGTGCTCTAGTATTCAGATTCATCGAATGCTTGACTTGACATTGCAAGGGTACCCCTATGGGTGAGGAGAAGATGTCCTTGTATTCTTCCATGGCTATATCCACCTGCTTCTACTGCATGGAGGAACCCATCCTAGGGGCCATGAATGTGGCTACGATATTCCCCTTAATTTGAGAGCGAATGAGAAAGGAAAAAAATTCACAGTTTCGGAGATGACCTTACTGCATTGCTTAGCAGAGATCAAAGATATGGCGGTAAGCAGGGCTACCTCTAGTATCATGTATAACTTATTACCCAAAGAAATAATAACAGGGTGAGGTATAGACTCATATACAACATGTTTCTTCCACAAGTATGGTTGTCTTAATAATATGTCACAAGCCTCAAGAGGAGCAACATTAAACAATACCTCATCCATGAAGGCCTTGATGCTATAAGGAAGGCAGCACTACTGGATGACACGGGGACCTCGTCCTTGGTGAAGCCACCCGATGGTGTGCAACTATGGATTTGTTCTAGTTGGTAGGCCTAGATGCTTCATGACCTCTGCTAAAATGAGGTTATTTTGACTCTTGTTGTCAATAATGAACTGCAGCAGAGAACCCTTCATGCACATTTGTGAGTGGAATAGGCATTCCCACTCCTCTAGATATTTAGGCTCAATCTTATGGATCTTGGTGGTGGCCATGGTGGAATTGGGCTCTACGTTAATGATCTATTTTACATTTCCATTCCCCTTGTTAGGTTCTAACTCAGAGTTAGAACATGTGTCTGATTCAAAAGCCTTCAACTCGGCCACCAGTGACTGCTTGGCCCGACACTCTTGTGTTGTGAGTGGAGCTCTTATGGAACTCACGCCACTTTATCGTGTCCTTCCTTGTCTTCGTGGTGTTTTTCTTTGCTTTCGGCTTTGACGGGTTATCCTGGGTCACCTCGGCTTGGATTTGTCCTTTTATTTGTGGTTTGGGGGCACCTTTCCCTTGCTTCGGATTTGCAGATCCAAAGTCTCGCTTTTTATGTTTAAAATTTTGCTCAATCTTGACAGTGTATCAGTACATTGTGCTGAGCGAGGATATGTCCAGGAACTCCTTGATACCTAATGTTATCACTCAGGTTGTTCCCTGCTTCCTAAAGGGAATACGGCCGAGGTAACCACTGACCAATCTTTTAGCTATAGGATCTAGCCTACCTGCAACCAAAGAGGTCTCTCTCTTTATAGTTTAGCTTTGTTGATGAATGTTTTTAGGCTAGTTATGGTGTACTGTTTTGTTTGAATTTGGTGGGTTGGTGAATTCAGATAGAACTGAGATACAGATCATAGGACATTTTGTTCCATTGGGCAATGGAGTTGAGGTATTTGTGCTACTGAAAGAGGATTTATGAAGACAGAGTGTTGTTGCAGAGAAAGTTAGGCATATGTGAAACAATTTATCAGATTTGTTGATGAAATTATGGAATTAGTGAGTGAAAGGTAATTAAGAATCTTTCACTATGCTAAATGAAGAAACATGAAGGTATTGCTTAAGAGCAGTTAAGAATTCTTAAACAGTATTCACCATGACAGGATTAGTTCAGACATGAGCAATTAAGAATTCATATCTATGGCTAATCCAGAAGAAAACATATTTATAAATAGAGATTGAGCATAGGGTGTTTAAAACAAATCCTAGACTATTATTTTTCTCTACTTACTAAGATTATGAAAACATTAGAGTTATGGAATACATAGAAAACACATACACAGTTAAGAGAAACTTATTGATTCAGCAAATGACACAGGAATTCTGCAACTAAACAGAGCTTTTCATATCCATCTTCAGATAGCATAAGAACCAGAAATCTCCATCAGCAATTTGTATTATCAAAAATTGTCTCTAGAATACAATAGAGCTCTTCAGAAAGAATTACACTACAACCGACCCTCAATGCGTTATCTGAGGGGATATATATACAAAATAGGGTACAAAATATCTCAGTAGAGAGTTATTGCGCAATAAATTGCACCACCAACTCTCTTACAAAAAGTAAATGAAAAAATAAATATAGCATCTAATGCTGAGATCGCTGATATTTTTCTGTGAGACAGTTTTTTGACTTTAAGGCTCTGGAAAGTAGGTTGTAGCTGTGCCTTTAACTCTGCGTTAATTGAGCGTGCTGTCTGGGTGCATTGCTGAGTCACTTGCACGGCTGCTTGCTGTACCTGTATGCTGATCTGCTTGCTAACCTGTCTGCTGACTTGAAAACTTTGATTTTTCTCAAAAAGGCAAAAGCAAGGTGGAATTATCTGGGCAAAATCTCCAGCATTGCTTGCCACCAATCAGCCAGGGGTAGCTGATGCCTCTTCATTTTTACTAGTGTTTCATCTGCCTCTGTATGTCTGTAAAAGTTTGGAGGGACTTCGAACAGATGATTTATTTCATGTTCAATAAAGAACAGATTTTTTAGCTTGTCATAGAGAGACTGCCCAGAGGGAGGCCCTGCTTCTTCTGTGGAGCTCCTGGATGCTGTTATCTGGTTTTCAACATAATTGTTGATCCTTGTCATATACTGATTATATGACAGCAGCTGTCCTGTGCCAGTCACTAGGCTTGGCAGTCCTTTGTCCTGTAATATAGTCATTTTTGCTCTAAATTCATCTATCTCTGCCTTCATCTCTTGACATTTCCTCTCCAATGTTTGAGTAAAATTCCTCAAGGTCAATACCATTTTGGCTGCCAGGATTGTATCTGTTCTGCTGCTTATTTCTAGAGCAGCCAGTTCCTCTCTAGTGCGGTTATTGAGGAAATGAATCATTCTGGTGGCCTGCTCGGGCATTATTCCCAGGGCTGTCCTGGCTCTCTGTATTTCTACATGAACTACATCTATCAGCTCAACCTGCTCAAAAATTGCCTGAATGGACCTCCATTGGTCCTGTATAGATTGGCCAATTTTGGCCCAAATAATCTTCTTTATTTCTGCTAGGGTTTTACCTAGCAGCAATTCATTTTCCAGATTTTTTACTTTGGCCTCTAAGGCCTTTATTTCTCTTTGTTTCTCTGCTACCATCATTTTTGATTTGTCATAACTGGTCTCCAGCTTGGCCAGTTTTTCCTTGGCAACATTTATTTCAGTTACCTGAGTTTCAAGCTCTTTAACAACTTTCATCAACTCCTCCATGCCCATGTTGGATTTTGCTGCTGTTGTTGCTTCTACTGTTGCTCCTGTTGCTGATGTAGCTGTGGTAGGTGCTGGAATAGCAGGAGGGGCTGCTGCTGCTTGTGTTGGAGGGGCAGGTTCAAGATTTGTTGATGTTTGAGGGGGCTGGGAGGATGATTCCCCTTGCTTGTCCTGCAATGCTTTTTCTAATTCTGTCTCTATTTGTAATATTCTTTGGTTCATAACCAGAAGCAGCTCCATAGCATCATCTACTTGCTTTTCTTGTGCAAGTTTTGTTGTTTGAGGGTGAATGGTAGGGGGGAATTTTCCCTGCCTTCTTAGTGCAGCAATATCATCCTCTTTCTTCTTCATAAGGGCTCTAACACCCTTTGGGTCCTTTGGGTCATGTCCCAAATCAATTATTATGTCCTCCAGAGTCTTTATTCTATTGTCTTTTGCAGAGGAAGAAAACCTTTCAAAATCAAGCTACCTGTTGGTGTTCTTCAGGGCTTCCTTTAGCTGATGGGCCAGCATTGCCCTGTCAGCAAGTGTTGCATACACCATTTCCCCAGTCTGTTTGTGCAGCTCA
>APFE031745130.1:977-51655 GCA_000404065.3 Pinus taeda
AATAACCCAATATTTCAGATCTTAAGATATTCAACCCAAAAGCATACACAAGCCAAGTGATCTCCTTTGCTTTATATAGGCAAGCTCTTCCTCAAATCATGTACCAATACCATGGGCCAAAACCATAACAAACCAATACCATTAACTCAATACTAGGGATCAACACGTCTGTCGAGATGCCATGGTCCGAAAACCATAGGTTCAAATTCTAAGGACTAACTACCATGGACCAAAGGTAATTTTTCCCACATGAAATAAACTTTTCTCTGCATAAAATTCCGTGAACTTTTCTCCTACGTACTTCTTAATTCTCATCATATTGAGAGCCATGCCATGGGTGTTTCCATCAAGTACAACATCTGTAACATATAACCATACCAGAAACATAATGCCAACATTCCTAGATATCCTTCTTCAACAGATGCCAAAATATATCCCTTAAATAGATCCTAGTCCCAGAAATTGAACCATTTGTTGGCTTAATGGGCTTGGAACTAGGTTCAATGCGTATTATGCACTAACAAAACCCTTAACCACTATCCATTTTGGCAACGACCTACAATCATATCGCAGTCTCACTAGAAGGAGTTATGGGATGATGGAGAACTAGGTTTCTACAACCAGAAGGATACTGCACTGAGGCACCCATGTGTTTTCTTATGTTTCGTACTCATATACAAGTTTGCATACATAAAATACTTCACACTAATGCTTTACTTCATAGATTTTCACTTATTACATAAACATATCAAAGAACAATATAACATGTATTCTTTCACAAAAAATAAGTAAATAGCATGCATATCAATACATATGAACATTGATTATGAATACATATACACAATAATTCACCAAAACTTCTTCTTCTTTACTAAGATACATCTTTCAATACATATAATTTCTTTGAACTGTGCACCCAGCTACAGGTGCTCTATGCACTCAGTTGTTGACTCTTCCATGGCCTCTGTGCACTTAGCTACAGAGCCTATCCTTAAGGCCAAAAGTATAAACTAAATTCAAAAGGTATGATCAATTCGTCAATATATCCTTATCCTTGATAAAGAATTACATCTCCTTATATATATATTTCATTACTACAAAACCATGGTCCACATACTATGGGTTCGATAAAACAATGAGCTTTAACTCTGATACCTATTACAAAATGATAGGATTTGAACCAATCCAAAAGCCCCTATACATTACATGGTGAATAGAACCTTGTGGAGGAACCTTTGACGAAAAGTGGATGAAGTTGGGCTACACCCAGCACATGTTGAACCCGTAGCAACAATGTTGATATTTCTAAGAGATCATCAGTTGTATGTCGAGCTTAGTAAGTGTATTTTGTTTCAAACAAGGGTACATTACATAGGGCATGTTGTTTCCAAGGAAGGAATAGTAGTGGATCTAGAAAAGATAAAATCTATCATGGAATGGGAAACTCCTAGAAATGTGGATGATTTTAGATCATTCATGTGCTTAACATGTCACTACAGGAGGTTCATTAAGAAATTTTCAAGGATTCCTATCTGATTACATCGTTGTAGAGGAAATGAAATAAATTTCAATGGATAGAGGAATTTGTAGTGAGTTTTGAGCCGTTGAAGTAGTTGTTGACAAATTCTCCAGTTCTAAAGATTGCAGATCTGGAAAAAGAGTTTGTGGTATGTACAAATTCTTGCAAGAGAGGACTTGGTGGAGTCTTCATGCAAGGGGGATAGGTGGTATGCTACGATTCAAGGAAACTTAATGAGAGCAAGCATAACTATGTGACACGTGATATTGAGTTGGAAACGATCATAAATGCATTAAAGACGTGGAGGCACTATCTTCTTAGAAGGAGAATCTTTCTAATGAGTGATCACATTGGGCTAAGGTACTTGTTTGACCAACCAAGTCAGAATTCTAGGTAAGCTATATGGTTATCTATGCTTAGTGAGTTTGAATTCAAGATCAAGTATATTAAAGGAAAGGAGAATAGGGTTTCAAATGCTCTTCGTAGAGCAATATAGGTAAATCATATAACAATTATGAGTTCTTATGTGACAAATCTACAGGATCATATCTTACAAGTAGGACAATAGGATGGCATGTACAAGGAGCTTAGGCACTTGTTACAACTGTAGGGTATAGGTGATCAAGATGTGGACTATCATCTCATGGAATATGGTTTTGTTAGATTTAGGCTTAGGACCTCTGTGTCACACAATACTGAGTTCAAGAAGCTTATATGGAAGTAATTTCACGTTAATATGTATTAGGGTATCTAAGGTACCAGAAAACATTGAAATATGTCAAGAAGTTCTACCATTGGTCGAATTTGAATAAAGAGGTGGTTGAGTTTGGGGCGCTATGTTTGGACTAATAATAGGTAAAAGTAGAGTGTAATCATCCATATGGGTTATTAAAGGCGATTCCAATTCAAGAGTGGAAATGGGAGTTCATTTCCATGGAATTCGTAACAGTTTTCCAAGGACATCTATACATCTTGATTTTTGTTATGGGGGTGGCTGATAGGTTAATCAAGGTAGCACACTTCATTCCAGTAACGTCTATGAATTTAGAAAGTGAGGTAATAGAGGTCTTCATAAAAAATATAGTGAGTTTGCATGGTGTTTTGAAGAATATTGTGACAGACAAAGATGACAAGTTCAATTCTTGGTTTTGTAAATATTTATTAACAAGTTTTGGGACAAATTTGGCCTTCAATACAACCTGTCATTCATATATAGATAGACAAATAGAATGGGTCAACAAGATATTGGAGGACATGTTGAGAATGGATGATATGCATCAACAATGAAAGTGCGAAGTGTATCTTCCACTGGTGGAGTTTTCATATAAAAATGGGTATCAATAGTCACTAAGGATGAGTCTGTTTGCGGCACTTTATGGGTGAAGTTGTAATACTCCTATCAGTTGGAGTGGTCCCCTTAATAGGGTGTTGATTGGATTAGTCAAGTTGGTCGAGATGGAATAGGAAATGTAGGTTATCAAGAAGAATTTAAAGGTAGAGTGAGACATGTAGAAGAGTTCTACAAATTAACACTTGGTTTTTAAGGAGTTTTAGGTTGGGGAAAATGTCTACCTGCACATCAAGCCCAATAAGATCTCCTTGAGGAATGGATCATGTGCCAAGTTGGAAGCTCATAATTGTGGGGCTTTCAATATTCTTAAGAGGATTGGACTAGTATCCTATTGACTAGCATTTTGCTATGACAATGAAACTCGATGATGTTTTCCATGTTTCATTTCTTAAAAATATATGTGAAAGATGTTGAGCATGTGATTGATTGTTTTATATTATAAGTGGATCTAGAACGAGAATCCTAGCTAGAACCCTAGTGCATTTTGTAGCGAAATATGCTCATGCTCCTAAATTGACGAATCAATTAAGTGAAAGTGTAGTGGAAGCACCTTGGGCCCGATGAAGCTACATGTGATATGGATATATATCCTTCTCTATTCGTTGCTTGAGAAGATGTCTTTTGGTATATGTTTTATGTTGTTTTTTTGTTATGTCTATATATGCATATGTATGATGTAAATATGTTGTGAAGTCGTGTTATAAAGCTCCAATAAGTGGTATGTTGTTCATGATAGGTTGGTTATGTCTTAGTACATGGATATGATATAAATGTTACATCGAGATGTGCTATAAAGATCCCTGGGAAGCATGTGTTTTCTAGTTTATAGTTGTCATTGAACACTAAGGATGGTGCTCCCTCAAGAAGGGTGGTTCTGTAACAACCATGGTTAAAATTTCATGTAATAAAGTTCATAAAGACAAAATAAGACCAAGGTCATGGGACACATATTACAATCTTAATGTTGAGAAACAAATTAGTGATGGGGATCACTGGTGATTAATTAATTTCTATGGAAATTAGAAATGGCATTGGGAAAGACTTTGGAAAGGAAAAGTGGCATTTATTGGCATTTATTTATGAAAATAATGGAAAATAGGATAAAAGGAAGGAGAAAGGTCACATAATTTCATGTGAGAAAAAATGAAGGAAAAATGATGAAAATGAAGAAAAATAGAGGCCTCAATGATGAAAAGGCTTATGGTGATCAGTTAACAACTTGTTTTAGTTCAGTCTTTGGCACTTTCATTCTATTCTCTCTCTCATACTTTTGCATACATAGAGAAATTTTGGAGCACTGTTGGTGCATGCTTGGAGCACTCTAGCTTTCATTGGGTTGAAGAAAGAAGACAAAGGGAAATCAATAGAGTGCAAGGGGACATCAGGATCATTGTCTACAACTGGATTTCTTTGCAAGTATACTATGATTTCCTTGTTAGTTTTGGAATGCATGGTATATGCATGTGGTTATTTGGTTATGACTTGTCATTGGTATGGAGGATTTCCTAGATTGAGAATGGTTTTGCCTAGCCTTTCCATTTCCTAGATAGCCATGGTGTTGTGGGTTTCCCACTTTATTGTTCTAATTGGTGCTCATGTTTTGTAAGATTGTGGGTTGAACTACTAGTTCTTGGAGCCTTGGTTGGACAAATTCTCTATAAGCCCTTGAGAAAATTGGGTTGAGTTACTAGTCCTAGAAGCTTTGGTTAGAAAAATGCTATAGAGCCCTTGGTGGGTTCAGTTAATAGTCCAGGAGCAAGGTTGGAACAAATGTTGTAGAGCCTTAGATAGCTTAGGTAGAGACCAATCTAGTGATGGTTATTGATGTCTAACAATGAGGAGGAATCAATGGTTGAGGGCTGATGTGGTTTTTCCTATGGAAGCCCTACTTTGGTTTTACTTGGCTCATTCCATGAGATCCCACATTCATGTTTGGAATATGGCATGGGGGTGATTGGATGAAAGAGAGATTTGGTTCAGCCTAATCTATAGATGGGTGGTACATGGAAGTTACTGACTTCGTTGGATTTGCATATGTTAAGAAGGTATAATTTCCTCTTGTAATGTTATGAGTAAATGTGCTTTCTATTATGTGGGTTTGATGGTTGTTCTAACATTGTTATTATTATGGTTATATGTTGGTTATAACCATAGTTTTATCACAGATCCTAGCTATGAATGTTATCATGTATTGATTGGTAAATGAATTTTTACTGAATTCATGACCTAAAATATGTTATTGCAGTTATTTTGAGAGGGCATTACGTTGGCTCCCCATTTATGGCGGTGTATAAGGTCAATGCTCACCATGTGTTTCATGGCATGTGCTTAACACTAGCGATGTTTTTGTTTACTAACACCTGTGGGTTTTGGTATAATGAAGATTGTGCCTCCAACAAGTGGTATCAGAGTGTTAAGCAGATAAATCGTTCTTACAGAGAAGACCGATCTCCCTAGTATCAACTGATACCTAGCAACAAGCAGGACAAGAAAATCTACTTTTCTCTAAACATATTGCAATTCATTAATAAAAGCCTAAGAGGTGTTTTAGACCCTACCTTAAGTCCAACGCTAGTTTGTGGCAGCCTTGCTCCAACAGCTTTAAAAGAGTTTCCTTTTAATAACCTGTAAACACAAACAAGTACACATCAAAGAACACATGCATAGATAATATAATAAATCATGTTCATCATAGTGATCAAGGAGTCTATGAAATAAACCATAAAACACAGCTTATTGAGAAAAATAAACTTGATTTTATTAACTTTGAAAAATAAGAACTTTACAACCTTGGTGCCTTGATGCTGTACAAGCTCTTCCCAGGGTCCAAACATGAATCTCCTCTACTTTGAAAAGCCTCACTCTCCTCCAAATGAGATCAAAAGGTATGTGATCTTTCCTCTCAAAAGCTCAATTAGGAAGACTAAGTTCCAGTAGCATTTACCCTCAAAAATATTTAGCTTTCAACCTCCCAAGTAACCAACCCAAAGCTTCATTTTATAGTGCAAAGGAAGGAGGTTACAGGTCCACCATTGAAGGGATAGAGTCCTCCTTCAAGGGGATAAGCTCCTCACATCAAGGGGTTAGCTCCTTAATGAATGGGATGCATGAACCCTCAAGGAGCGAACTTGCCAGTGCAAGATTCCCTCTAGAAGCTTCCAGAAATGAATCAAAGTGAGTTTTTAAGAATGTACTTGCACCTTTTTAACTTTTACAGGGGTTCGCACCCATAACACAGAGACAGAGCGGTCAGGTGCACAAGGGACATGACCAATGGGTGCGATACCAGAGGTAATGCTAAGAGAAAGTGTAAAACTAGAGTTTTATAGATTTTTAAAGACTTTCTCTTATTTTCAAAGCTTGATATGAAGAGCTGAGGTTTACGACTTGCAAAGAAGGTAAGTATGAATGGTGATAGACTCATATTGATTGCAGAAAGTCATGGTGACAATTTTTGTGCAACAGATTGCCCCTAAAGTACAAAGTATGTAATAGATGAGGATCGTTTTGTCATCTACGAAGAGTGAAGTGCTTTATCATTTCAAGGATCTTCCTGTGGATACCGTGGTTGGAACTTGTAAAAACATTCAATGCAAAATATATATATTAAATATATATATATATATATATATTATATATATATATTATATATATATTATATATTAATATATATATATATATATAATAAATATATAATATATATATATATATCATCACTGAGGTAGGCATTCCCATACTCAGATCAAACTGACTAGAAAATATATAAACTCCTCTGATACAGGAATGATTTTGTAATACCTCACAAGTATAGACATATGTAGACACATTGTGGGTGTAGCCATCTGTTTATGAATAGTCCACTATATAATGAATGACACAATTCCTCGCAACCTAGATGGTGGAAACTAGATCCAGGGTCTTGATTTTTGCTTCCCGAACTAGTACAATTCTATCTATGTGAATGATTGTGTCGAAGTCAAACATGGTAGAAACCACTTGATTACCAGTCATTGATGTAAATTGTTAAAAAGTGTGAGAGGAACCATCAGTAATGTCAATGGCCCTCAAAGTACTCAGTACAATCCATGAAATGTGAATAGATGAATCATGTCGAACATGTCACAGAATCCTTTGATCGAAGGTCAATGATTTAACCTGTCGTCAAAGGTGAGAAACCTGCCATTGAGGCATGCAGATTCCAAGGTACTGATGATTTCTACATCATCTTCCTAGATAATGATTTGGAGTCGATAGAAAGCGATTCGTCGTAGGCAAGCCCACAACACGAAATCATAGATAAAGTTTTTAAGAAATATATTTGGCAAGGACTAACTCAAGGATGGTCAAGATGGATGACAAATATTTTGCAAATGAATGGTTTATTTGAACTGACCTCTTGAACACATAACGACACTGCAGATGGTTTGGTGACAATTGACCAAAGCTAATACCTAGAAACTGGCTGAAGACTTTCAATATGGTTTGATTAACTGTTAGGCAAAGGATTTCCCAACCCAGGTGAATAAAAAGTGTCGTGTTCAAGAGTGTTTAATTGCTTTCCTAAACACAAAGTATAACAAACAGGTTCATTTTTCTCTCTTTCCCCCACCATTTCTGACAAGTACCTCTTTACTTTTGACAAGCTTAAGGAGGATAACATTTTCTTGATTATAAGCTCATCCTTCGGATGAGTCCAACTTAGTTTAAAATTCAAACCCTAAGGAGGAGTGGTTCGTTCCTGTTTGAAATTGAACAGGTCCTTTACTGTTAAATTTTAACGAGTCTAGTATAGGAGAAACTCGGTGTTTTTCAATTTTAAGGAGTTAGAAGAAAAACTTAAGAAAAATCCATGGTTGTCCTTTTTCGAAATTCGTGTCCCCCAAGCCTGAAAATGTATAAAATAATACTTGAGAGAACCACTTGACTATTACGATCAAGGAGTACTTTTTATAATTAGTGCCTTCAGCCTTAAAAAGTAAAAAAGCGATCAAAGACACATCGTTTTATTACCAATATCGAACTTGAAACGACAAAAGTCCGGCAACCTTTTCATGTTTATACGGTCAGAAAAGAGATGTAAGTGGACCTTCCTTTTAATTCTGTTTTAACGAGTTTAAAAAGAAAAACTCGGCAATCTTTTCATATTTTACGAGTCAGAAAATAACTTTAAAGAGGACTCCATGTTTTCTGTTGTAAATGATCAATTCTTCCTGAAAATCCAATATTCTACACAAAAAATCAAAACATTACTCATACCTGTTTAAAATTAATAAAAATGCATCAAAAGTGACCTTTTTAAAGTAAAAAATAAACAAATTAAAAATTCATTTATTCAAAAAATCTTATAAGAAGGGCTTTTGTAAATTCATTTTTACCGTTTGACTTTGGAGAAAAAAGTAAGAGCTTTTGCTAAGAAAAATTCCTGTGAAGATTGCGGAAAATCCAACCGTTGGAATCGAGAATTGTCCTCTCCAGGTAATCCACATCATCCCTATCTTGCATTTCAACCATTTCATTTTCATTTCTAAGGCTTTAAAATTCATTTTTAGGAAAATTTTGGTTAAAAAATCACTCGCGGTGCTTGCGCAGGTATACCATGTAGACCCTGCAAACCCCGACTTTTTTGTACAAAAGAAAAAGTCTGGGTCCCGCACCTACTCTTAAGGACAAGTGCGAACCTATGCACTGTCCCTAACCTAGCGGGTGTGGACCTCGCGAAACGTGTTCTGAATCCCCAACTTTTTCATTTCTGCCCAAATGTTTTGAAATTACAATGTTCTTATCTGCCTGAACAAGAACATGAAGATGTGGATCAAGCTGCATTACAACATCCACCTTCAATACAGGCATTAAGAGCATGCGGACTATTGAAATTCTGGGCCATACCCGGCATGAGGGCTCAGGTAGACTTTTTGCAATGGTTGGTTGACAGGTGGAGCACATAGGACCAGTGTTTCATAATTGGTGGCCACCGGCTCGAAATCGAGCCAGAGGACATTTATTTCCTAACTGGTTTTCCTAAGAGAGGCAAAGGATTATCTCTATTCAGGACTAGGTCAGGTGGCTAGTCTGTTGCTAGTCTTCGACTAGAGTTTTGCACTGTCCAAACTGCAGACAAACGGATAGATGTTAAGACCATCTCTCGTCCTGTACTTAAAGTGATCGCATTTACTATCACCAGACTATGTGGGGAGCGCAGCATTGCATCTAGCTACCAGTTCCCAAATGTGCATGGTAGTAGACTGCTTCCGAGGCACCATCTTCAACTGGTGCGATGCTGTGTTGGCTAATGTGAAAGGCCAACTGACTGGGGCAAAGAACAGACAACTAAAGAACTTTGGATATGGTTACTTAGTTGTGAGCTTTGGCCTAGAGAGGGTACCTATGTTGGTCCCATAGAAACTTTCCATTGAGGCTGGACTTCCCCGAGATCCTAGGCTTATGCGCTGGGTTGCAGTCATGGCTCGTCATCCTGAGGAGGGTACAGAGGTTGTCCGATTTCCACCAGAGTATTTTCGTTGGTTGGGGAATCAACTTTTCGTGATACAGGACTTTCCATATGCTGGGATGGATTATCATGGTGATCCGGACACGACTCTTCCACTAGGAGAGCAATGGGATGATACAGGTAAAATTATTTTCAACATTTCCTAAATTTTTAAACTAATTTTTTTTTTTTAAATCATTGAAAACTGATAGTAAAAAGTTTTAAATGCAGATGTGGGTCCACAGTGACTAGCCACTCTCCCGCCCTATGAGAGAGGACACCCTGCTGCTGCGGCATCGGCCCCACAAGACCAATCAGCAGAGACCTTGACCAAATTGGAGCATCATCAAGAGCGCTTGACAGTAGATATCCCAGAGACTAGTATAGACGATATTCCTCTTAGGCTACAACGCTATGTGATTGGGGTCCCAGGACCTTTTAGGAGGTTCCTTTGTAGGGTGGCCTGAGCAGTGGTTTCTTATCGTGATCATCATCATGGATAGGATGATCACCTTTGTAGACTTCATATGAAATTTATATATTTTTGTGCTATCGTTTTTTCCGATCATAAGGTGTTTTTCAACCTATGATCGAAGACGATGTATATTTGACACACTTCTATGCTATGATATATTACTATTACTGGCTATCTTGTATAACATGTTTATGGAATGTGTTTAAATTTACTGTCTTGATTATTGCAAATGTCTATTTAACATTTGAGAAGCAACTACATCGCTAATGTGTTTAAATATCTTGGAATATGTTGATATTCAATGTAGTCAAATTCACGTTCCAAGAGATGAACTCTCAAAAATAATCTTAACAATACTAGATTTCTAATGGAATAAACTGTATTAAGCTATAATACAACGAGTTCAAAATCTAACGTTACAATCAAACTCCGAACCCCAAATGAGATGGATTCAGATAATAACTCAATCACTTCACTATACTCTATAATGTTATTTGTTGTTTGACCAAGGTTTAACCCATGCACAGATACTAACTCGTCAGAGGGTGAATAGATAACCCAAGCTGCAGAAGAAATATTTCGTGTACTACGACAGGCACCATCAAAAAAACCAATGTATGTTTGAGAAGACACAAACATCTACAATATCAAGAGTAAAACCAAGATAAGCAGGAATAATGATAAAACACTCTCTAAACTAGGCACACTTTCTAATCTAAAACACACCAACGCAAAAGAAACTATTCTAACAAAAATCCCCACACCAAACTCTAAGCATAATATCTTTTCAGATAAAGCCCATTTCTGGGTCTACCTAAAGAGACACCATCAAAATCTACTAATTCATAGGCCCCTTTTGCCAGCTCTCGCTTAATAACAAAAGGACCATGCCACATGGGTACGAATTTTCCAGCCCCTAGCTTATCGTTTTCTTGATCGTATAATAAAAGTAGGTCTCCTTCTGAAAAATTACGAGGTGTAACATTTCGATCATACTGAGCTTTTATCCTTTTTGCATGAGTCTCGATTGCTAATGCAACATCATGTCGATTCTCATCTAATTGAGCTAAGTACAACAAATGTTTTTCCCCTTTGGAAGTGGCTGGGAGTAATTCTATGGCTATTTGCAACGACAGAATTTCACATTCAATGGGTAACACTGCTTCCAACCCGTAAACAAGCTGAAAAGGAGTGAAACCTGTTGATGTTTTGATTGAGATTCGGTACACCCAAAGTGCTGAAAATAACCTGTTATGCCAATTTGACCGATGAATACCAATGATTCGGCGGATCATGGTGACTAGAACTTTGTTGATTGCTTCAACCAAACCATTGGCCTGTGGGTAATATGGAGTAGAGCTATCGTGACGCAAGCCAAGCTGATCTGTTAGTTCAGTCATCGTGATGTTTCGGAAATGGCTCCCATGATTAGTGATAATTGCTTGAGGAACACCGAATCTAGCAATTGTATGATTGAAAATGAAAATTGCAGTAGTTTTGCCATCTGCCGAAAATATAGGCATCGCCTTGGCCCACTTGGTAAAATAATCTACCACAAGGATGATATACGCATGCCCCCCGGCCGAGTGAGGGTTACATGTAATAAAATCGATACCTCACTTTGCAAAAGGACCGACGACAATTATATGGTGGAGAGGAGTAGGTGGAGCACGCATCTTTCGATAAAAAATTTGGCAATTGTGGCATTTCCGAACTACATTGATACAATCTTTAAATAAGGATGTCTAGAAATAACCAGCGTGAAATATCTTTTAGGCTATGGCATACCCAGAAATATGACCACCACATGCTCCAGAGTGACACTCATTCAGAACCTTTTGAGCTTTTTCAAGAGTTAGAAAATGACGAAAAACAGAATCCACTCCACGACGATAGAGTGTATCTCTAATAATATTATACGGTTGGGATTGGAAACGTATTTTCCTTCACTAAGAACGTAAAATTTCAGGCGGAAAAGATTGGGTTTGGAGATAGACAATTATATCCCCATACCATGGATCAAGAGTACTGATAAGAAACAAGGATTCATCCGCAATGGGTTCTTTCGCCACAGTTTTAGTATCAGTACGCAGGAAATCACACATCAATTCCACGAAAACCAAAGATTTCTTTGCCTTGGATTTCTCAGATTCCAAGTCAAATTCCTGCAGGATAACTATCCATTTGGAATATTTGCCCCCTAGCAATTTTTTAGTCAAAATATACGTCATATGGTTACAGTCAGAAATTACTGTGGTTTTGTGTAGTAGAATGTAGCGATGAAATCACTGGACGGCTTGAACAGCTACCAGGGCCAATTTCTCCACATCTGAATATTTAAGCTCAGTTGGATTTAGAGTTTGACCAAGATAGCAAATCACATGTTCAACGTTGAATTCATCTTCCTAAACTAAAAGCATCCCAATGGTGGAATGAGAAGTGGCGAGGTACAAAAAGTAGTCTTGGTTGTAGTTGGGAGGATGCTATAATGGTGCATGGGTCAACGCGTGTTTAAGTGCATCAAAAGATTTCTGAGCTATCTCATCCCAAAAGAATGGAGTGTTTTGTTTCAACAACCTGGTAGAACCTTTCGTTATCTCGGCGTAGTTAGGAATGAATCGATGTAACAAGTTTGCTTTCCCTTGCAAAATTTGGAGTTGGCGAAAAGTCGAAGGCAGAGTTAATTTGACAATGGCTTCAACCTTCGAGGGATCGACACGAATGTCAGCTTTTGAGACGACAAATCACAGTAAGCGACCCGTTTCTATAAAAAAAACACATTTGTTTGGATTCATCCTAATTCGATAATGTCTACATCTCATAAAGATGGCTTGTAAATGAGTGAGATGATCGGCTCTACGTAATGAATGAGTAGGTAAATCATCAAGATAAGGCTGCACAATGTGCTTGATGTCATGAAATGCGTAAGACATAGCCCTTTGAAAAGTTGCTCCAGCATTCTTCAATCCAAAAGGTAATTTGCAATAACCAAATGTTCCCCATCGACAAATGAAAGGTGTTTTAGGTTGATTAGCAGGGAGTATGTTAATTTGATTGTAACCGGAAAAACCATCCATAAAGGAGAACATTTCACTGCCGGCACAATCATTAATAATTTGATCGATATAGGGAGTTGGGTAATTCTCTTTTGGACAATCTCGATTAATATCCCTATAATAAATACATATTCTTATCGTTCCTTGCTTTTTGTTAACAGGAACAATATTCGATACCCAATCCGTTAAGGGAATTGGATAAATGAAACATGCTCGAGGTAATTTCTCAACTTCAGCTTTAATAGCAGTAGCTTTTCTTGGATGTATCTGATGCAAATGTTGCCGGACAGGTTTAGCATCCAGGTAATTTTTAATTTCATGTACAACAATCGATGGATCAATTCCTGACATTTCTTCATATGACTAGGCAAACACGTCACGGAATTCTTGAAATAGGGCTTTATAAGGTTGGATTTCCTTGTCCGTACAAGAAGCACCTATATGAATGTTTTCAATTATTCCGAGTTTCAGTGAAATGTCAATAGGAATCGTTTGAGAAATATTTCCCAAATTCAACTCAGAATCAAGATGTTGCAATGGATTTTGTGGTTCCTTGACATAATTATTGGTAAAAATAGATGAGAAATAATTTTCAAAATGATCAAGCTCAGATAACAACAAAGATCGATGATGAAGATCTTCCCATGGTAAATCATCAACAGACAAAAGTTCATAAATCTGCTTATCAGTATGAACAGGATCAGAGAGAGTTGTTGAATCTGAGGTTGAGACTGAAAGTGACTCGCTATGGACCACATTCATTGGATCAATTTTCGTTGAACTAGGGTCGGAAAACGACTGTACCGCCTGATATGCAACTTCAAAGGGATTCAAGGGCATTGCATCGCCAAATGAGTCCACCTCAGAATCGGAAGGTACGATCCAAGGATCATCAAAAGCAACAGTGTTCGATGAAATCATATGAATGGTTGTAAAAGAAGGTGATACGTTAGGAGGAGGAAATGAAAAGGTTCCTAGTAAAACAGAATCTTTAACTAATCCCACCCCAACAACCTTATAAGGGATAGCTGTTTTACTGACATGTTGGATACTCTCAAAAGAGGCTGGGTCGGATGAAAAATAATTTAACTGGTCTATTGTAATGATCTTTCCATTATGAGGGAATTTAATAAGCTGAAAGACCGATAAAACAACAGAAGTCATAGCGTAAGACCAACTGCGACCCAAAAGAAGGTTGTAATCTAAAGGGGTATCAACCACTTCCACATCTAGATTAACAGTTTTGCCTTCTACCCTTATAGGTAAATCCTGCAGAATTCCAAAAGGATGAAACCCTCGGCCATCAAAAGCCTTTAAAATCGTCAGGGAATTATTGAGTGTAGGAAAACCAAGTGATCTCCAGCACTAAATCGACATAATACACGTAGAGGCTCCCTCATCAATCACAGTCCGAAAGCAAGGTCTGTTTTTGACTAACACTGAGATCTAGAAAGCCATTTAATGAGGTAAGCGAGGTGGACTATTTTCTAAATCGAAGATTATAAGGTTGGAATCCTAAATATCAACAGCTCCTAATGCAGACAATAGAAATTTACGATGTGCTGGACATGATTGTAGCACCTCCAAAGCCAACATTGTTGAAGGGGATATAGGTAAATCTTCAACAATGTTATAGTTCTGAGCAGCTCTCACATGTGGATTAAAAGTTGACTTTAGAAGTATACCTTTAGCAGGCGGTTTGATTACTAAGCCTGGGTTAGGTTTCTCAATCTATAGCGGATCGGAACCAGAAGGAGTTGAAGTTGATGGGTTTGAATTAGAAGATTCTGCTTCCTTACCACCAACAAGATTCTTATTTCCATAATCTTACGATCGCGTCGCAATCCTGACATGGGACATCATCATAATTGGTTCTTCTGAGGCATTAGAGGAAGAACCTATCATCTTACTATCTTGACTAGGAAAAGGATCCTTCAAGACAACATGAGTTTGGGAACCTTTGATGATTTTCGAAACCTTAGCTCGATGTGGACAATCTCTTGTAAAGTGCTCCTCATCACAAATGAGACAAGGATAGCGAGGTTTATGTTTCTCGTCAGTAGATTTAGTTTCTTCTGGTTTCTCTTTTGTGTTTTGTTTATTTTTCTTCTTCCCTTTCTTTTTACCGCTTGATTTTGATTTGGCCATAGAAGATTCTACAAGATGAATATCAGCAAGAACTTCAGCGGAAGCTTCTCCTGTCGGGGAATCTGGTAAAGTTATAATAGGAGAAGAATTATTTGTAGATTTCTTCTTACTCTTGGTACTAAGTGAACCAATCATACCATCAGCAGCATGAGACCTTGAAGGAGTTGCAGTTATTTGATTTTTTTTGGGAAGATTGGGGATTTTTTCATGTAAAGTACCTAACTACATATAAACGAGGTCAAGGTATTGAGCATGAGCAATTACTTGCTCTTCAATAACTACTCCTGCCTTAGTTACATCCTCAGTGATTTTAGGTAATAATGATTTAACAAACCATTCTCCCAAAATTTGATCCGGGATAAAAACTTTCACTAAACATCGTCGACATCGCCATTCATGAATATAGTCTGAAATATATGTAGACATTGGCTATTTTAATGAAGTTAATAATTTCGTGCCATTGTCATATCTAACAGGCAACTGAAAATGAGTTAAGAATGAAGTAGCTAGTTGACTAAAATTATAAAAAGAGCTTTGTGGCAACTCAATGTACCACTTAGCCACGAGACCAATTAGAGTGCGTTGAAAAAGCTGTAAGCGAATTGAATCATCTATAATGGAATTTGATGCACACCAGAGGTGATAAGTCATCACATGATTCGACGGATCCTCTCCTGGTTTACCCTCAAATTTTGAGATATCACTAGGCAAATTATTAGGCATTGGTAGCCAGTACGAAAGATAATAAATTGGATCGTTCGTAAGGTGAGACAAGTCAGGTAAATCAAAAGTTACGATAAATGGTAACTGACAGTTAGGGTCACGAAAACCTTGGGTCACAAGACCAGATCTAGGAGGAGGATATCCAAGATAACTTGGAATTAGATTAGCGTTAGGAATATTATATCCTCCTAGAAAACCAAGATTAACTGGACCAAACTGGGGTTGAGGTTGAGGTTTTGGATATGTATAAGCAGGGTAGGGTTTATACTAATAAACTAGGCTTTGCATAGCAGGACTGTATTGATACTGTACCTGGTACGGTTGATAAGTAAATTGCGGTTGACTTGTGACAACCGTACATGGACCAGGTTTTCCTATAGGCATCTGAACCGAAGTCTGAATTTTAAGTCCAGACTGGGCTAAACAGGTCTGAGGAGTTGATACAGGAATAGTAGAAACCGGAGTTGTCGATAGTCCAAAAGTAGGTGGGGTAGATTGAACATAAGCTGCAGTAGTTGTAGCAGTCGTTTGAGGCAGAGTTCGAGGTGAACTAGGCCTAGACTGATGAGCTACATGAGGTGCAGAAGTTTGAAAAGTAGGCTGGATGGGTTGCTGGGTTGAAGCAGAAAACATAGGTTGTCCAGGTTGAGATGACAACTACACATTGGGTTGCAAAATCTATTGAGTTTGAGATGGATCCCACACCATATTCATTCTGGGGTAAGGACCCATAACAGGTTGAGCGTATGGAGGATAATAACCATGTTGAGTGTAGGACTGATAATTGAAAGGTACATTTCTAGCTCCTTGAACAAATGGTTGACCAGAAGGTGGTTGGAAACCTTGAGATGGGTACTGACCTTGAATTTGATAACCTTGAGGCACGTACTGGAATTGGGGTTGACCTTGAGGTATATATTTATACTGGGGTTGACCTTGAGGCATATACTGAGTCTAAGGTTGACCTTGAGGCATATATTGAGTCTGGGGTTGACCTTGAGGCATGTACTACCACTGAGGTATGTACTATCCTTGAGGTTGTCCCCTAGGCGGTATTTGACGACCTTGAGGTTGCCCCCCAGAAAGTATCTGAGTACCTTGAGTTTGCCCCTCGCGCGGTATCTGACTACCTTAAGGTTGCCCCCCAGGCGGGATCTGACTACCTTGAGGTTTCCCCCCAGGCGATATCTGACTACCCTGAGGTTGCTGATTTGGAATCGCACCAGACATCATTAGAATTTCTTCTACACTCAACGGTGGAGTTCCATTATTACCAGTTAATACCCCATGTTTGATGGGTTGAGGAGACGCTCCTGAAAAAATACCAAAAACTGACTGATACCCAGAAGGAACAGAAGGACCGCCATATAAAAATGTTTCCAGATTTTGGGAAAACGTGGATGACCGGTTTGACATATTCGAAGGAGGATAATAACCTCTCGGCGTAGGATGAAAAGGAATACGAGGTGGTGAAGCAGCGAGACCTAGATTTTCTAAAAATTTTGTCGATGATACATACCAAGCGTCACTTTGAAAAGGACTAAAGAAGATAGATTCACACTCCCTAAGTTCTAAAGTTGGTTGATTTTCAGGGAGAGATATATCTTTGTCTGGACTAACAAGTTCTTCAATAGAAATGAGTCTAGAAGGAAGATTTTGGGTAATGATACTTCCTACCCTGGGTGAACCAGGACGATTAGAAACTGGAGAAGCAAATCTTGAGGATGGAGTAGCAGCAGGTTCAGTTTCAGGGTCAAAAATTTCAGGTTCCTCAACTAATTCACTAGTAGAAGAAAAACTACCAGTAACTCTAGAAAATGAAATTGGTTTAGAAATATACTCTGTTGCTGGAACTTGGTAATCAGGGTGAATAATTAAAGATGATTCCTCGGCCTCTAGTGATCCAACTCTACTTTCACTAGGTGTGACAAGAGCTCTTAGCCCTTCAAGCTGACTTGGTGTATATTCGGGAGGCTTCCCCCAAAGTCTACGAGATTGTCTCTGTAGTTCAACCACAATTAATTAATTAATTGATTCACACAAAAACAAAGAAAATCTCACGAAAACACTTAGAGTCTCTAAAGAAGCAAACAATTGAATCACACACCTAACAATCTAAGAGTTCAAACCACACACAAACAGTAAATTTCCGTATTGAAAACACTAGTTTGTGATGAAATCCAACATTGCAGAATTCAATACAGAAATGGTGGTTGCAACAGTTACCTCGACAACCTGCTTAATGAAACAGATTGGTGCGAGTTTCTTCACAAAACCGTCTCGAGTGAAGATAACCCCCCAGAGAGTCCAAATGAGGCTAATTGACGTCTGGTCCAGGTACAGTGGGATCTTCGCTCCACCGTCACCTTAGGAAAGAATCCTATAGATTATGGCCACTAAGGTTACCAACAGAAACAAATATTCCTGGGGGAACAGTCTACGATCTGATACAGACTTAAGGGAAGAGTAAAAAATCTCAATCCCCTTAAAGGCTCCTTGACATAATCCAAGGTTTAACAACAAGTGACCCTAGGCTCCTCGACAATGGTTAATCCAAGGTTTACTGTTTTTAATACGTGTATATCTGCTATCATTCCCAATGAGGAAGGATCTATTACCTCGCTAGTTCAGATATGATCTCGTGCTTGACTCCTTAGGAGGAGCTTTTCAGAGCATACATGTAACAATTGGAATTTTTCCTACCGCAAGATTGACTACTTGCTTGTTTTACTGTCTTCGAGAGTTAACTAAAATCTATTCCAAGGCACTAGCCTAAGCTATGTTGGTGATAAGAGCCCTAAAAATAAAAAGATTTATCGATGAATTTTAATTAAGCGTTATTTTTATTGGTTGTCTCTTAAGTCAAAAGGTATGGAGATGAAACTTTGTGGTGTGAAGACTCGACTCCAAAAAACACTAAAAAATGCACCTAAGATGATAAACAATTCTTTTCCTTTTCAATGAATCTCTAGCTAAAGGAAGAGTTGAAAATGCAATTTCTTGAAAAACAAAACTTTCCTTCAACATATAACTGAAAAGAAAAACTTTTTGTCTTTTTGAATACACTCAAAACAAATCTACTAATTATGCTCACAAAATAAATCCCTTTTATTTTAAACACTCAAAACTACAGAAAACAATTTTTTCGAAAGAGAAACTAAAATTTCTAGAAAACACACTCAAAACTATGAACAAATCTAATCTTGAGATCTAACTTCCAAAAAATAATTGAAATAAAAGCATCAAATGTTTTTGAGGATGTTTTTACTTAGTTATTCAACAAACTAAGGATTAATTCATTCAGAAAAACAAATCAGTCAAAAAACATCGAGCTATGTTCTTTTTATAAAAAAGGAAATTCACAACTTATGACCAAGTTTGTTCCAAGTTTTGCAAAGAGAAACAAAATCTATTTCTCACCAAAGGAAGATCTCACAAACCAGCCAGACTTATCAAGAAGACAAAATATTCCAGGGTGATCTAAGGTTTCTTAGGCTTCTAAGCTTTAAGTCACTACAAAGACTGAGTGAAGACCAATCCAAGCATGCAAAAACTTCTAGAAATTCATCCAAAACACAACACCAATTGAACTTACTTATGAGAGACTTTTGACACGATATATGTAGATCTGGGCAGAGGATAAAAGTAATAAAAAGAACCTAAAATAAACTGGATGAAAAGATTTTAGGATTTTCAAAAATTTTGATAGGGTCTGCAAGCCTCCAGTGAAACCAGGTGTGGTACCGCTTTGTACAGTAAAGTAACAGTGTGGAGAGGTCCGCACTGTAACTCAAACAGAACGTGCGGTCCTCGTAAAAATTTCTAAAAAATAAAAAACCAATCTAGGATCTGAAAACTACCCAATCCCACACACCTCAAGCAAAAACTAGAAACAAAAATAAAGTTTCTCAAATCAAAGATAAAGGAAAATTAAACAATCAAATCCCTTCCCCAGTGGAGTCACCAATTTGTTAAGCGGATAAATTGTTCTTGTAGACAAGATTGATCTCCCTAGTATCAATTTATATCTAGCAACAAGCAGGACAAGCAAATCTACTTTTCTCTAAACATATTGCAGTTCATTAATAAAAGCTAAGAGGTGTTTTAGACCCTACCTTAAGTCCAACATAGTTTGTGGCAGCCTTGCTCCAACAGCTTTAAAAGAGTTTCCTTTTAATAACCTGCAAACATAAACAAGCACACATCAAAGAACACCTACATAGCTAATATAATAAATCATGTTCATCATAGTGATCAAGGAGTCTATGAAATAAACCATAAAACACAGCTTATTAAGAAAAATAAACTTGATTGTACTAACTTTGAAAAAGAAGAACTTTACAACCTTGGTGCCTTGATGCTATACAAGCTCTTCTCAGGGTCCAAACATGAACCTCCTCTACCTTGAAAAGCCTCACTCTCCTCCAAATGAGATCAAAAGGTATGTGATCTTTCCTCTCAAAAGCTCAATTAAGAATACTAAGTTCCAGCAGCATTTATGCTCAAACATATTCAGCTTTCAACCTCCCAAGTAACCAGCCCAAACCTTCATTTTATAGTGCAAAGGAAGGAGGTTACAGGTCCACCATTGAAGGGATAGAGTCCTCCTTCAAGGGAATAAACTCCTCACATCAAGGGGTTAGCTCCTTCAGGAATGGGATGCATGAACCCTCAAGGAGCGAACTTTCCAGCACAAAATTCCCTCTAGAAGCTTCCAGAAATGACTCAAAGTGATTTTTTAAAAATGTACTTGAGCCTTTTTAACTTTTACAGGGTTCGCACCCATAACACAGAGACAGAGTGGTCAGGTGCGTAGGGGACATGACCAATGGGCGCGGTACCGCAGGCAATGCTAAGAGAATTAGTGCGAAACCAGAGTTTTAGAGATTTTTAAGGACTTTCTCTTATTTTCAAATATTGATATGAAGAACTGAGGTTTAAGACTTGCAAAGGAGGTAAGTATGAGTGGTGATAGACTCATATTGATTGTAGAAAGCCATGGTGACAATTTTTGTGCAACATAGAGCCAGAGGTCTTGAGTTCGAAACACACTAGACTCGTTTTGTGGGGGAGATTGTTGGCTCCCCATTAACGGTGGTGTAGAAGGTCAATTCTCCCTAT
Organism: Pinus taeda; assembly: GCA_000404065.3. Classification (NCBI taxonomy): domain Eukaryota; kingdom Viridiplantae; phylum Streptophyta; class Pinopsida; order Pinales; family Pinaceae; genus Pinus; species Pinus taeda. Next base: position 21,858 of record APFE031745130.1, read on the forward strand.
GTGTTTCATGGCATGTGCTTAACACTAGCGATGTCTCTGTTTACTAACACCTGTGGGTTTTGATGTAACGGCAATCGTGCCTCCAACACATTAAACCTTCTCAATGATTCTCATATAAATTTGTGACCCTGTGTTCAAATATGCGTTCATGACCTCTATATTACATGTTTTCCATATGTTTGATGAAATGGTTGCAATTGTTAGGCCTAGTTAGGTCATTTCCATGAACAAATTTTGTGTTAGAGGATTTTTTAATGTTAATTATTGTTTTGGAAATTCTAATCAAGTTCTTGGTAGTCATATGGAGTCCAGCCCTAAAAAGGTGGTATTGATGTTGCAATTGGAGGCTCGAAACTGGAAAATTGGGATTGTTTTTGCTACCTTGAACTCTTATGCATCTAACTAGAGGCCTACAATTTCATGGATGAAGGACTATGCATGCGACTAGGAGTCCATGTAAGTGAAAAGAATTCTAGCTCAGTATTAGGGAACTTGGAGTGGTTGTTTTGCTCTTGTGGGTCTTGTAACTTCTAAGGAAGGTTAGTAAGGTTTCATTTTCTCAAATCCATTTCCTTATTGTGATCTAGGAGGTTGATTCATGTCATAGTAGCTCATAGGTCATGTTTACCCTGGAAGGCCAATGAAAATGGGTAGATATGGGAGGGTAGTTACAATCTCGATTTTCACAAATAATGATCCTAAAAATAAAAATTAACCATATACAAATAAAAAATAATTTAACGTTCTACAAATTGAGATTTTCCTGATGCCCACTAAATGACTCTCTATACTCTCGCACTACCCACTAGAAGGTCTAAATTATGTGACATATTTCAATTGATTACATATAAAGAAAAATTCACTTGATTTCCATCGAAACTCAAATCGCAGACCTTGGCTTGCCATCCATAGTCCACAACCAATTTATCTATTAGGTATTGCTCAATATACCATATTCTGCAATTAGTTTCTAATGTGAAGCATGAATAGTAGTTTAAATCTGTACCACATGGATACATTGATTCATTCCTTCGGGCAGTCATGATTCCAACATGTGAGGTTGCATTTCATCAACACAAATCAGTCATACAACTTGGCTTATCCTTCCAAATCCCATTTTTAATGTATCATCATGGTGAATAGTTTATATGGAAATCCAATTGCAAAAAACCTCAATGTTGTATAACCATAACCTATCAGAACCCTTCAACAAATAGATGTGACCATATATATGTAAATAAATGAACAAAATCATAATTACATGGAGAACAAACTAGAAACAAACTTGAATTTTAATCAAACCATATCAGATCATGATATTGAACCTTTGCAAGTATTAGATATGACAAAGCTCATTATTATTGAGTAATTTTGGATGGTGTAGCAGCCATATACATACACAACTTGTGATCCCATTTCATGTGAGGGTTAGCCATGGGTGAATAGTGCAACACCTGCATCCATACCACAGGCCATCCTTGGGGATAAAGGAAAGTGTTACTATAATTGACCTGACCTCCATGGTTTTGTAATGGAAATGTGGTCTTAAAAATTATTCATCCTTAACTTTCTTGAATCTAACGTATAATGCTAACATTGTGTTCGTCTCATCGAGACCTTATTGATCATGTAAATTTTGAACCAATCTGACTTATGGATCAAAAGTTATGGTCATTTAAACTTCACAATTAATCCCTTGCCACATCAATGGGGGTGCTACCACATGGCACCACCCTCATGGTTCTTATGTGGAAACTCTCCATGTCACTTATCATGGTCCCCATTAGTACTATTTGATGAATTTATACCCACATGGAATGTGCCATGTCATAGTGCCCTGTTAGCCTCACCATATTGGGTGTACATAAATTGTGCAACCAATATCCATTATATGAAGCCTCAGCCCTCAGTCTAACTTGTCAACTTACCGACACATTAATAGTTTTCAATAAGCCAGGGTAGGATAGAATTCTCACATAATTATATGGGAAAATATTCCCACATATCTCACCCCCATCAATCTCACCCTCCACTCACATTAAGCCACTTTACTATGTGATTAATTTAAGGTCTTGAGAGAGAGTTATCTCTATCAACCACTGGGAAAATTCATGTCCATTGTCCATTACTATATCATCATGTTGAAGTCACACTGTCCATGTGGAATCCTCCATGGATGTCACATGTCACTCATTTTTAGCTTCCTGGCCCTACATTATGACTGATTATGTCTAACACATGGCATGCCACATGATGAGTCTTGGTATTGCACCAAGAATGTTCTAACTCCCAAGGGCTCCTCAAGTCAAATTATCAACTTGTGGTTTGTACAGACATAGAGATGATAGTGCTATATGCACAATAGATTGGATTCCACTCATGCCACCCTTAGTCATGAAATTAGACCAAAAGCTTTTAGAGACCATTCCTCCAACTAAGTTAAGATGAAATCTTGTTGATGAAGGTACAATTGGAAAATACTTCTAGCTACGAAAGTAGAAATTCCATTGGCTCAACTTGTAAATGCTAACTAATCAATTCATGAAAGGACAAAGGCTAATGTACTTGGAGAAATAAAGCTATTTTATATGACCAAATTCATCAAGCTACCAAATCTACTTGCAGAAAGGAAGTTAATTTCTCTTGCATAATTCATCAAACTACCAATTAGAATTTAATGTACCATCTACATAGTTCACACTTTCTTATAAATCAGCAACGTACTTCCATCATACTTGTGACAAAGAAACTAACTCTACTTTGTTTTTACAGTGAAGAAAAGGAAGGGTTGGAGTGTCCTAAGAGCTTCCCCCGATCATAAAATCACAACTAGGGGTCATTATTCATCTAGACTAAGTCAAAGTTGTAGTGGTGATCAAAACTAATGAAGGAAGGTTGTGTTATAGGAGGGCCCGTAATGGTAAAGGAGGGCATCCAATGTGCTTTTAAAGGTGAATATGATGTCTTCGGGGTATAAATATGTGGGTGTAAGTTGAAGAAAATGGAGGAAGGTTAGCTTGGGCCCATATCTAGGCTCATGACCTCTCAGAGGCATGTCTTGCACTAGGATGAGTGTTCTTAGTGTACTAGGGAAAATGACTTATAAAATAAGGTTTTGGGACAAAATTTGGAGGTGGAAATAGAAGATGAAGGAGGTTCCTAGATCAACACAATGCTACAATTAGTCACATGTATGCATCCATTTATCACTAATAAGATGAGGCAAATTATGATGGAAAAGATGAGTTGAATTTAAATAACATCTAGTTTATGCCATAACACTGATCTAACCAATATAATGACTTCTCTACTACATAAATAAAATCTAAAGCAAGAGAACTAACACTAATCTACTTCCAAGAAATCATAAACTTGCAATTAACAACCCTGATGATGGACTCACCTAGTTAGTCTGAAATGTTGGTTTCAAAACAATAATAGGTTCTTCCATACTTCTCAATCAATAATATTTTTGGATGGTGGTTGTGAATCCTTCAACTCATTCTCCCACAAGAGAGGTGATGTGGAGGCTGCAACCACATGTTTTTATAGATTAATCTCTAATAAAATGAAAGAAAATATGAACTTCTCGAAATCAAGAAGAAACATAAGTACAAAGTGAAAACAGGGACCAAATCCATTGGGTTGGACTCAAATCAAAGGGTCCCATCCCTTTGAAACTAACTCAGATGAACCTTAAAATCCAACTTCTCATTATCATAAAGTGAAAGTCTCATATATCACATAAAATTTTAATGTAACAATGTCAAGATTGAAGCTCAATTGCTACAGCTAGCTGCACAAAAACTTCGAATCCCATTGAGCTCTTCTTCTTGTTTATTTATACAAAATGGTAGTTGAAGCATCTCTATTGAAAGTAGGAGTGGCTTCCTCCTTGATCTCGAAAATGGTGGATCTTGTCCCTCTTGAGCTTCACTTGGACTAGGATTCACTCGGCTTCGAGTCATTTCGAACTGGTGGGAGAGGATATTGTGATCCCAAGCTAAGTTTAGGTAGATAAGGAGGTGGACAAACCCCTAGATTCCATCCTTGTTGTCTCCATCAATCCCTTGAACAGTATTAGCTTAAAAAATGCTTCTTTTTTCCTAAAATTAAACTACAATAGGCCACATACTATGACAAACCCCTTTTACTCCTATTACTATGCATAATATAAGAAAAAAGTGAAATAATGTGAGAGCAAGATAGTTTTAAGATTGTAGGATAACATAATGATATTCAAAATATACCTATTGATGGGACTCATCATCACCACCCTGTTAAAGGTGTTACTCATCATATGAAAAACTCATTCATCCATGTGAAGCTATTTCATGGCCTTGGTGTCCTCCTTAACATCCCAAGGCTCTTTAGATGGTGTGCCCTCTTGTGGGTTAAGACCTACATTCCTTTCTATATATGTCCACTCCCACTACTCTTCTGATTAATCTCTTTCTTCCAGTAAGCCTAGTAGTAAGGGTGGACTGAGTTTGAGTCCTATCCACTATATTTTCATCCTCTACATGAACTTCTTCTACAAGGGTGTTCAATACAAGGAATTCTTTAGCCTTTCAGTAGATTTATATTCTTTGATTTATAGGTTGTGGGGTAAGGCATGCCATCTTCTCTGGTGGGGTTTCATACTTTCTATTCTAAACAACGTAAAATTTTATTCAAATCTTAGAAGGCTTGCTCCTTGGTAGAAATGTATTTGGGTGCTAAAGAAACATTGTTGGAGATGAGGCTATGATTACTAATGAAAACCTTAGGGATCACTATCTCTACTCTGACATGCAATGGTTCCTTCTCCTCCTTCTCCATTACCTTTTTCACATGCTCAGATCTTGTCTCGTCCTGAATAATCTAGGATGCTAAAGCCATCAACTACATTCCCCCAATCCTGAATTCAGATCCCAAAATTTCATATTTTTCAATGTGAGATTGTGCATATAAAATTCAACTAATTTTCCCCTCTCTTACATGTTAGTTTGGTTGCAAAATTCAATAAACTTCCTGTAGTCCTAAAAAAGAAGAGATCCATATTGTTCTATAATTTCTATTTGGAGCTGTAGCCATTGTTATTTCATAAAGAGAGAATAAGACTCTGATGGTTGACTACATTGCGAGGCTTCCATAGAGAGACCTGCCATCGTGGAAAGTTGTGTTTCTTTCTCTTGCAACCTCTCTCTCAAGCTAGTGTTTTCTTACTGTAGCTTCTCCTTTATCATAGACTCCCTCATTCTCAAATCACATAAATATTTTTCAATTTCAACGACTTCTCTTCTGTGAAGATTACATCCTCCACATTATTAGATTTAGCAATTTGCATCAACCTGTGGTTTTTGCCTCTCTCTATCTCCGTCTCATATAGGAGTTGGATTGCAATGTTTTCTAGTATAGTCCCTCCTCCTTCAATAAATTTGTATTAGGACCCTAAGATAGGTTGTGGGTTAGGTTCTTTGAGCTCTTGTAGGTATTTTCCAATTATTTTTGAGGTGGTGGATTCCTTTTGTAACTCTTTCTTATGCTCCTATAGCTTCCCTTATTCTTCATGTAGCACACTCTGCCCCTCCTATAGAAAACCTTTTCTCTCATGTATCAAACCCTAATCCTCTCATATCTTCTCTTTTTCTTCTTTCTCAAAGGTATATTGTGTCCTTGACTTCTTGAAGGTGAATAACCTAGTGGTAAGCCTACTAACAAATTATATAGGTGACTTGGTTTTAGGTTTAGGAGGAGTGACCTCCTCAACGTTTCCTTCATTGGGTCCTATTTCTTCATTTTTTTCTTGGTGACTCATCAATAATTACAAGAACCTTTGTAGGAGTTTATGGTTTCCCTTGCCTAATTCTAGTGCTCTTCCTAGTTCTGAAATAAATTAGACTTGGTCTTGATTACTTCCTCCTTGGCTTGACAGGAGTTCCCAATGTAGCTAAATTTGTAGCTACTTCCTATTTAGTATCTTATATTCCTTAGGTTTGAGAGTGTCCTCTAGGCTTACTCTTTCTTCTCATTTCTTCTCCACCTCTTCCCCTTTCATATCTGCTTCTCCTTCCCTTGCCTCTGCTGCCTATGTTTCCTCTATTTTTATTTCTTCCTCTTTTTTTCTTGCTACCTCTTCCTCCTATCCCTTTGACACTTATTCTTCTTTTTTTTCCTTCTCTTCCTCCAACACTAGAGGTTGGAGTCTCTCCTCATATGAGGAATTTGGTTTCTATGAAATTACCCCTATCCATATCAAAAACTTTGTTGCATATGATAGGGATCCTCAAGTGGTTCAGAACATCCACCACTGTCAACTTAATTAGGCCATAGTGAGCTAAATGTTGGTGCCTTCCTTCCATTACCTTCTAAATCATCTCCATGATTGAATGTAGGAGGAAATGGGGCATAGTAAGTCTCTGAGGAAGAGGTAACTCTACATTGAATCTTAACTCCTAGAGTAACCTGAAGTGGTAGAAATAAACTACATTTAATCTCCTTTGACAAGATATATATTAAAGGATATGGCAAGCCACCTCATCCTAGATGTAAGGTATAAATTCCATTCTCACTCCATTCTTATCTTCCACTGGTTTCTCTTTTGAAAGTAAGAAGTTTTTCCTAGCTATGATACTTTCTTGTCTTCTTTCCTCCACCTAATTCCTAGAGTTAAGGTGGTCACTCTACTTATGGTTTCAGGATTGGGAGAGATGGCCAACCCTATGATAATAGTTGTAGCATTGTCTTCCTCTTGAGAGTGTAATGCCATGGAAAATTGATGGGAAAGATCATCGTCATACCCCTTTAGCAACTCAAAGAAACCCAACCACTGGTGTCTTCTGAAGATGTCAAATACAAGAGGGTGTTGATGAATTCTCCTGGTGTTTGAGGGTTCCCTATTATTAAATCCTTCCTGGATTTCTTCTATATTACTCCTTGATGCTATGTAGGTGTGGAAGTAAAAAAAAATCAAACAATATTAGTGATGAAACAATAAGTGTTTGGTAGTAGTGAGGAAGAAGGATTCTTTAATTGATATCAACCAAACTATTTTCTCTTCTCTTAACCACATCAAACTTCAAAAATACCTCCTACTGATCAACTGAATGCCACACAGTCTTCATTTCAAGTAGACTTCTCATGCAATTGGGTGTAGAAACAAGAAATGAAGGTGTCACTTACTTCTCGTCAAAGAAATTGTGGGTGCACATGAATGTTTTGAGAAAATATTGAGCCAAAATGACTCCTTTTTCTCCTCCCAACTCCTCTTGTAGATCCTCTCGACCCTCCTATAGTAATTGCAGGCTTGCATTTAGCTTTATCTTGTAGAATTTGCATACAAGTTTCGAATCTTCTCAGTGGCACCCTAGGTTGTCTGCTAAACTATCACGTCCTTCCTATACCTATTTTTGGAATGAGTGATTGTGAAAATGAATTCAATCCTAACATATAATATCCTCTTTTTGTGAAAATCTTGGAGCAATCTAGTGACATGGCATTAACATGAGCTTCCCCTTTTGGACCGTTATCCCCACTAACTATAATCATTTCTCTCTCCTCATCATTATCACCCCACTCTTCGATGACAACACTTAGTCTTGAGTTGACATTTCCATGTTGCATGGGTGACTTAAATAACACTTAAGTTTACTAGTCAAGGGTCACCAAGCTCACATGCCACCTCCAGCCTATTGAGACACTTGTCTTGCTCAAAACACATTTTAGTCATTATATGCATAGCGAGGAGGTTGAGGTCTCCATACCTGAGCTTACCTATGGATTGAAATGTTGTAGAGGTTTGCATGTTGGAGTTGGAGCATATATGATTGTGATCGATGGAGATGACCTCTTCACTTATTTCTTGTGCATGTCTTCATTATTGATGATAACTTGGTTATTGCTTTTGTTGTGTGCATCCATGTGGCTCTCTGATGTTCAAGTTCTTTATGTTGTTGGAAAGCCTCCCTGAGAATCATGTCAGAGTCATAATGGCCTTTTGGGATGTTATCTTCCTTTGATATCCCTCTTGTAGCTACACAAACTCCTCCTGTAGCATTATAGAACCTTCTATAGAAATACAAGTCCTTCATGTACTAGCACAAGGAGGATATGAAATTTGAATTTATTGATGATGGGATGGTGGAGAGAGATAGTAATATGAATGGAGAATATGTATATGAGGTGTATTGATGGAGGGATGGATTATACCTTGGAAGTTTTGTCTTGTAGCAATAAAATCTTCCACGGTGTACAGTCTTGCAAAACAAGAGAAAGGTCAGCAAGCATGATATAAGCTTCTTCCTCGTTCTACTATTCCTCTTTTTATTTTTTTCTTTTTTCATTTTTCTTGAGACACAGAGGCTGCCCCAAAGGGAAACTTTCAACCTGCATGCCTACCCTAGGTGCCTCAGAGGAGGTTTTCACCTAGGGATATTTATTATTTTTTCATTTTTCATTTTTTCTCCTGGGCTGCCTCGAAGAGGTTTTCAATCCTGCAGTTGGCCTTGTATGCCTCATATATGTTTTCATCAGGGATTTCTATTTGTTTATTTTTTATTTTTTTCAAACCACTAGGAATTTTGTGGAATGGAAGCTATGAAACTCCCAATCACATTTAATTCTTTGTTGAATGAACTCATAAATTATTCCCAGGAAAAAGGTCCTCTATATAGGTTCAACCTATAGTCGTTTACAAGTAAGGGAATGGCTTACTCATCAATGGTTTTGATCTTGAGGTATCCAGTTTCTTAACACTTCTCTACTAGGCATGGATCCAATCATCTTGTCATTATCTTTCCTTTTAAATATTTGAACCTAGAATCATATAACAAGGTCCAATCCCCTTCTTCAAAATTACTTTCGTTGATATTCTTGTTATGCCATACCTTCCTTTGTCGTTGTATGAATTCAGTGTGTAGGAGAGATTGCATTCTAAACTCATATAAGCCATTTAGTTGGAGTATCTTTTCTTGTTGTGTTGTGGTGACATTGAAGTCCAACTTAGCTTCCATTCTCAAAGTGTTATATTCAAACTCAATAGAAAGTAAAGCCTTCTTCCAATAAAGAAAATCATATGGAGTGAATCCAGTGGTAGTTTTCCAAGTGGTTTTGTAAACCCAAATGGCATCTAATAGTCTATCTGCCCAATCTTTCCTATTGTTGCTAACAACCTTGGTGAGGATGCACCCCAATGCTCTATTTGTGACCTCTGCTAGCCCATTATATTGATGGTGATAGGCAGCGTATGTATTATGATTGTTATCGTGTTACCTCACGAGATATTCAATAAAATTGGATGTGAATTGTGCTCCTTGATAAGTGAGTACCTCTCTTGGATACCCAAACTTGTAGAAGATGTTTTCTCTTAAAAAATCTACCACTTTCTACTCAATTTTTTTGACTACCTATGTCTCATCCCACTTTGTTTCTTTTCACAGAATGATGTACTTTCTTTTTCTTGGTGGTGGATCAATTGGCCCATTGAAATCCATGCTCCACTTGTCAAATGGATCAAAGGGCACTTGAGGTTGTAGGGGCATTTCATCCCTGGGTGTGGGTTTTCCCATCCTTTGACACTAATCACATGTATCTCCTTGCATATTGATGTAAAGTGGGAACATAGTAACCAGCTTGTAAAACTTTTAAGAATGTCCTTTTAGTGGAAAAATGACCTCCACAAGGTCCATCATGACATTGTGAGAGGCTATCAAAGAAGTCATCTTCTCTTACACATCTCCTCAAGATCTGATCTAGTCCCAATCTAAGTGAGTGGAGATATTTTCCTTACAATATTGCTTTTCTCCTTGGATGATAGATTACGAGGGAACCTCCTAGCAGCCAAGTAGTTTTCTATGTCATAAAACTAAGGAGAAAGAACCAAGGATGGAAAGGAGGTGCTCGTCTGGTAGTTGATCATCCAACATATCTTCATTACCTGTAGGCAAGGTTAACCTGGACCAAAAATCTACAACCACATTTTTTCCCCTGGTTTTTGAATAATTATTAAATCAAATTGTTGTAATAATAACAACAATCTAATTATCCTAACATTGACATCGGGCTATTTCATTAAATATTTAGTGGTTGCATGATCATTATGAACAAAAGTTTGGTACCCTGTGATATAGGACCTGAATTTGTTTAAAGAATCTACTATAGCTGAGACTTGTTTTTTAGTGACTGGGTAATTCAACTAAGATTTAGACTAATTCTTACTAATGAAATAAATAACATAAGGAAAATTTTCCTCTACTTGTCCCAAGGCTCCCCCCATATCTTTATTTGATGTATTAATATGGATATGGAAACGAAATGCCCAGTTGGTACCCCTTAATATGGGGGTAGTGGTCAAATTTTATTTCAACACTTCAAGGCCCTCTTGATAGTTGATGGCCCAACACAAATCTGAATCTTTAGCCAAAAAACTAAACAAAGGTGAAGCCACTTTAATAAAGTATTTGATGATTCTCCAATAATACCTAGCTAGTCCCAAGAAAATCATAACATCTCTATGATTTTGAGGGATAGGGACCCTTTTTATGATGGAAATTTTGTTTGGGTCTACTTGTATCCTTTTCTTGGATATGGAATGGCCAAGGTTAGTCCCTTCATTCATCAAGAAATCACATTTCTCAGAACTTAGAGAGAGGTTAATTTTAATGCATTTCTTCTAAACCTTGCACATTCTGGAGAGAGCTTCATGGAAGTCACATCCATAAGGAGTGAAATCATCCATGTATATTTAAACATAGCCATGAACCAACTCAAAAACAATACTCAGAAGTACCCTCTAGAAAGTAGTAGGGGCAATTCACAAACCAAATGGAAGAACACTATAGGAAAAGGTACCTCAAGGTCTTGTGAATTTGACCTAATCTTGGTCTTCGAGGCTGATATGGATTTGGTTGTATCCACTAAATCCTTTTAGGAAGGAGAATAATTTCTTTCCTACAAGGCTACCTAGGACTTGGTCAATGAAGGCCAAAGGAAAATGGTGCTTCTTTGTAGCCTTGTTGAGTTCCTGGTAAGCAACATAGGTCATCCACTTCCTATTATTCTTAGGAACTAAAACAAAAGGTGACACCCAATCACTATCTAAAATGGGGTATATGAACCCTACATTAAGTAGTTTTTACAGTTCTTCTTTCACAATGTCCTTAAGAGTTGGGTTCATCCTTCTCTCAGGTTGGCACATAGGCTTACATCCCTCCTTGATGTATATATGGTGAGTACAAATGTAGGGATGCACACCTTTCATTTCCTTATAGTCCCAAGCAAAAACATCCAGGTGTTTCCTGAACACTTTGCACAATTTTTCTTCATGTTTTCTCAAGAGAGAAGGGTTGATATCTAAGGTTCTAGATGGCCCAAACTCTACAATCTCCACATGGTATGGACTTGACTCATTAGGGCATAGTTCATCCCAAAGATTAATCCAATATCAACCAAGCTCCACCTACTTTGATATAGGCCATACACCATCACCAAGGCTAGAGGGGAACATGCCTTCAAGCTTAGCATTCCATCGTTCCTTCATCTTCACCCAATGTTCAATGTAGACACCCTTCGACAATACTTTCCACCATTCCTAGACACATCAATTATTACAGAACAACTCAGACCAATAGAGTTGAACCCACACTACATGGAACCAACCACAACTGATTAGATAATAGATATAGAGATCAAGAACACTCACCAACAGAGGATCCAGCTATATCATGTTGTCAAACAAAGCTAATTCCTTCATCAGGGAAGGTGGTTCACTAGGGACCATGTTAAATAGAAATTTCCTTAACTCATGGAGGATCTACATGGAATGGGGACCATTGCTTCCTAAAGATTACAGAATTATCCAAGTGGATATTGGTGGCCACCTACCTATTGCACGTAGACCTCTAGTCAGCTTCATTTGTTTCCTTGTTTATTTCAGCATTTACTATTTTTAGAAATTTTTTGGGTCCCAAACTTCTAGAGCCATTTTGACCCCCTAAATGGCTTTTTTAAGGTCTGCAACAGGGTCAAAATCACAAGTATGGGGCTATAAAATCCTATAGTACTCGGAGAAACCTTTCGAGGAAGGTGTCGTATGTGCCAAACGAAGATAGTACGATAAGTTATGACCCTGGGAAGTTGGCTACCCTACTAATCCCAATGGGGCCCACAAACTCTTCGTGTTCCATCTCCTAGGGTTAGGGTTTTAGTTGTTTAGGGTTTCTCTTGTTGTTCAATAAAAATAGGCCCTTGAGCCTCATTGTAACACAATTTAGAGGCATGTAGCTACCTGATATCTTCTCATAGATAAGCTACAATTGCCCGAGCTACTTTGTTTCCATTCAGTTTGTAAGCATATTTCAGTATTCTGATATTGATGAAATGAAGTGTTATTTCTATTGCATCTTTGTACTTATGGTTATGTATGTATCTTTTTGTGTTCCTGTTTATGTGAAGATTAGTGGTATTAGAGGGGTCTTCTCTTTCTCTATTTTACTTTGGATGTGCCCAATAAGGTCAAGGTATAAGGAGTTAGGGCTCGATCTGGTTCAACATTTGCAAGACCAACCTTGGAAACACCTCTGACCTCCTATGTGTTGGAAGTCTTACAATGAAGTCTTCCCAACCTTTTATAGGTTCCATTACATGCAATAACATAAGAACAAAACCATGGGTGCATAATACCATGTGCCCCAAAATGATCACTATTTAATCTGGTCACCTTTGATTCTATCCCGAGTCAAGTTCACCTAGCAATTCCCCCCTTAAACTTGACTTGGGGTTCCTTGACTAACTCCATCCAAACCTGCTAAGTCAGACAACCCCACTCACTCTAGCCCTTACCCCCTTCAATTTTTTTACCCAGGTTATTGTTAACCTGGCATTCCCCCTATGACCCATCTCTAACCCAGACTTTACCAATAACTACCTAGGGTTACGCATGCCTTACTAGGTCTTACAGCAGTATGCCCATTTACATGCAATAAAATTTGGCTCCATTATAATAATTTTTGTTTACCCTTGTTGTTGTCTTTGTACATATGACATGAATGTCCATATAAAAAAAACCCATCTACTAGATTACATGGGTAACCAACCACTGTAACCACCAGTCCCATAAGAATTCTCCTTAGATATATGGTTAATTAATTTATTCATATCTGCACATATTCTTCTTGAGCCATTTACTGTTGTTTCATTTTCACCAATGAATATTCAAACTTCCATCATTTCCTCAATGTCATTTTTCTTCTCATTGTTTATTACAAGCCCACACACTAAAAAAAATACCCGGTGATTAACCACCATGTACCTTCACCTGATGGACCTACCACTCATATTTATGGACAAAATTTGAGAGTAAATCTTTTTTACGATAACAATAAGCCTTCCTAGGCCCATAGTTCCATCGGAGGCCTCACTCTCCTTGTCGTTCTTCTCCTGGAGTTTATCCGCTCTATACTTTTTGAAATGTTGCTGAACATGAAGGTGCCGCCAAACATTTCAGTACCTTATCAAATAAATAAAAATATTTATAATGGATATGATTGAATTTTCCTTATTAACACAAGCTTGTAATATCCTTTAACAAACAGTGTGACTAATGGTGCCACTGGTGTGCGTTCTTGGTGACATTTCTCATCATGGTCCCTGCATGTTTTCAATTTTAGTTTCATGACATGTATCCGTGTTTTGACTTTCTTGCTTGCAGCTCTATTCCTCAGCTATGACCCTGATAGGATCATTGATTCCTGCCATTGCTCACCTCTATGCTCGCCAAATTCGCATGCTAATTGGGAGTTCCTATAATGTTGCCTCCATCAAAGATGCATGCCAATTTCTCTAGCACAACCTTAATTTCACATAGTCCTCTTCCATGATTTCGATTTGCATGTTCTCAACCTCACCATAAAATACCTTTGTTGAGTCTTCTTCTTCCCTGTATGCATCGTTCTTTTTTTGTTTTCACCATCAGGGTATCAATATTTATCTCCATGCTAGGAAGTGTAGACATGAAATAAGATGCCACTTGCTTGGAACTCTATCCTTCGTTGAATTTTTTTTTTTCTTGGTGGTTTCCTTCCTCACTGCTACTCGCATCTTCGACATTCATGACCTTCACTGCCAGAGACAATAGATTTCGCTCCTGCACCACCAGCTCTTCGATGTCCATGACCTTTACTACCATAGTTGAAAGATTTTTCTCCTAAAACTCTAGCTCTTCGACATCCATGACCTTCGGTGCCTTGACTAGGACTGCATCCATGAGTTACGAATATCTCTTTCTCTGGGCCTCAGCTTCAGGCACACCTATAACCCCGTAGTGCGTAAGACCAACATAGTGACTCTATTGGCTTCAACACATAGATCATACTTCAGATCAAGAATTCCACTCTCATTATTTACAATTAGATCTCTCGATATTTCACATGAAACTGTGTTGCTTTGTATTGTAGATCCACACTAGATCTGGCCAGATCTAGCTCCTCCAATATCGACACAACAAATATGCATTATTTTCTTACTCTTTGAAATTTCCATGTTTTCTTATGATTTTAATTTCTAGAATCACACATCAACTAAATCTACCTCTTATGACATCAGATCTAATATATCCAATCAAATCACTCTCCTTCCATAATGATTTAACACCATAACCACCTCAAACATTATGAACAATCATGGCTAATAAAGCAATCAATGATCAAGAGCTTCTCACACTCACAAGCAACCTCAAACTAGGCTCTAATACCAATTGTTATGGATTTACAGCATAACATAAATAATTACCGACAGGAAAAATAAAAATAACCAACAACAACTATTCACATTAACAATACACACAAGATTTAACTAGGAAAACCCCAAATCTAGGGAAAAACCCAACCTAATGAGATCCCAATATCCTTGGCAAAAAACTTGGTGAAGATGTCCAAGTGAGCCTTCACCACTCACCTCTAGGCCCATCTTACAATGAAGTCTTCCCAGCCTTTTATAGGCTCCATTAAATGAAATACCACTAGCATAAGACCATGGGTGCATAATACCATGTGCCCCAAACCCATCAATGTTTAACCTCATCAACATTGAATCTATCCTGAGTCAATTTTAACTAACACTATGGCAAAAGAAAAGAAAGACAACAGGGAAAGAGGTCTTATCAAAATATTTCTTGTGGAAGCCCTCCAGCGACAGAGGAACGTGATGATGTGTAACATTGCTCAAATCCTTTGACGACTACCTGTAAGTGATGCATCTTCATCCATCAGCTACTCTGGAGGAACCACTCCTTTTAAGGTACAATTTAACTTTGACATTCCCATATTTGACGGCTAGATAGATGCAGACACTGTAGATAAATGGTTGGATCTGTTGGAAGGATATTTCTTATTTCATGACTTTTCCAATCGGGAAAAGATTAATTTTCACTTCTCAAAGAACCCCACATGTCAAGGACTGGTGGGAAACCTACTGTGAACAAAATCATGAGAGGGAATCCTCACTGTTTTAAGCTGCACGCACTTGAGATTCTTTCTGAGATGCCATCAAGGAACAATATTAGCCTTTTGGAAGCTATGAAGATAAATACATAAAGTGGAACATGCTATAGGAGGGAAGGGACCAAGATGTGCCTGAGTTCACAAATGTTTTCCATAACCTCCACACAAAATTGGGTATCAAGGATTCTGAAGGCATTTGCTACTCATGTACTGTGGCTTCCTACACAAGTAGATCTAGGATGAGATGGGGTTCTAGGAAATCTCTTCACTCGGAACAGCATACTGATACAGTATCGATATTGAGAAGAAGTTTAAATAAAAGAAGTGAGACTTTGGATCTATGAATCCGAAACAAGGAAAAGGTGCCTCCAAAAAAAAAAAAAAAGGCCAAATCCAAGGCGGGGGGACTCAGGGCAACCTGCCAAAGCCACAAGTAAAGAAAAACACCAAAAAGACAAAAAAAGACATGGGAAAATAGTGTGAGATCCATAAGAGTTGCACTCACAAGACAAGTGAGTGTTGGGTCAAGCAGTCACTAGTGGTTGAGCTGAAGGCTTCTGAATCAAACACATGTTCCAAATCTGAGTCAAAACCTAACAAGGGGAATTACAAAGGGAAGAAGATAAATGACATGGAGCCCAATGTTGCCATGGCCACCACCAAGATCTAGAAGAATGAGCCTAAAGATCCAATGGAGGGAGAACACCTCTTCCACTCACAAATGTGGGTAGAGGATTCTCTGTTGTAGTTCATTGTTGATAGAGGGAGCCAAAATAGCCTCCTTTTAGTAGAGGTTGTGAAGTGACTGGTCCGACCGACAACAACACATCTACAGTCGTACATGATTGAGTGGCTTCATCAAGGACAAGAACTTCACGTTAGCTAGCAGTGTCACCTTCCTTACAACATCAAGCCCTTCATAGATGAGGTACTATGTGATGTTTCTCCTCTTTTAGTTTTCTACGTATTATTATGACAACCATACTTATGGAAGAGGCCTCCAATATATGATCCTAGACCTCGCTTAGTGGTTATTACTTTGGGAAATAAATTTTAAGGATATCAAAGGTAGCCCTTCCTACCACCATATCTTTGATCATTGCAAAACAAAGTAGTAAGATCATTTCCCAGATGAGGAAAATTATTTTCCTTACGATTCTTCCTTGCGGCAAGAAGAATTTTGTGTCTGTGACTTCTAGATAGGTCTCCTCCACATAGCAGAAACAGATGGACAAGGTCATGGAGGAGTACAGGGACATTTTTGCCTCACATACAAGGGTATCTCTACATTGTCAGGATAGGAACTCCATCAATCTGACCCTAAGCATGTCGCTACCCAATGGATCGATCTATCAACGCTCTATTATGGAGAATGATGAGATCAAGAGGCAAACTCTAGGGCTTCTATAGAAAGGGCACATAAATTCAAGCTCATCACCTTGTGGGAGTCTCATTGTATTGGTACAGAAGAAAGATGGGACCTAGAGACTTTGTATTGACTATCAAGCACTAAACAAGATTACTATCAAAATAGCTACCCAATCCCATATATTGATGAATTTCTAGGCCAACTCAAGGGGTGAAAATATTTCAACAAAATTGACATGAAATCTAGCTATCAATAGGTGCCTATCGAGATGTGTGGAAGTTTGCCTTCAAATACATAGAGGGCCTTTCCAAATGGTTGGTCATGCCTTTTGGGTCGATAAATGCCCCTGCAACCTTCTTGAGATTAATGGATGACATCTTGCGACCCTTCCTCAATGCATTCGTGGTGGTGTATTTAGATGATATCTTAATATTCAACCAGACTTGGGAAGACCACCTCCAACATATTCAACAAGTCCTTTAAACCCTGCAACAATACAAGTTGTGTGCAAATTTCGAGAAATGCACTTTTTGCATGACCTAGGTTTAATATATGGGGTACATCATTAATGAGAAGGGTGTGCATGTGGACCTAGCCAAGATACATTTCATTTGGGATTGGTTGTCTCCAACCACTCTAACAGTGCTCTGCAGCTTTCCGGGTCTTGCCAATTTCTACCATAGGTTCATGTTTGTGTTCTCTCATATCACTTGGCCTTTATGTAAAGTCACCAAGGGTAGAGCAAAAGAAAAGCTTTTTGGTCTCAAACCCAACACAAGACATTTTTCAAGTTGAAGCATCACCTCTGCTCTACATCAGTGCTCACAACCATTTGAGATTAAGACAATCAGCTTTGATTATGCTATTGGTGTAGTTCTTACTTAGTAGGGGCATCCAATTTTAGACATAGCCTGAAAGTATCCCACTTAAGACAAAGAAATGTATTCCATTGTGCAGGCATGTTTTCAATGGAATCATTACATATTCGGGAAGGAAACAATTAGCCACATAAACCACTGACCCTTGCAGTTCATACAAACACAAGCGAATTTTTATAACAATCGCCATAATAAATGGTCCAAATAACCGCAGAAATTTCATTTGAACATTAAACACAAGAAGGGTATCACCAATAATGTTACAGGATACCTTAGTTGACCACCAGTCATGGCATTGATCACTATGTTGGACTCTTATGGGCACAAGACATCAAGTTGGCCACATCTTTACCAGAATGATCCAAAATTCAACAACACATAATAGACACTCCTAGAAGGTAAGAAAGTTCCAAATTTTCACCTCCAAGATGCATTATTATGCCACTCGGGACACATTTGTGTTCCTTCAAGTGAGCATGCCAAGATGATCTAGGAGGTGAATTACAGTCACGTAACTCGACATGTCTAAGTAGAGAAAATAGTGGCAATACTACAAAAGTATTTTTAATCGCTAAACCTTCTTTAGGGTGTTGGGAGGTACATTAAATCATGCACTTGCTGTGTCATTTCCAAACCAACCATCAAGGAGGAAGGCATATATAATCCTCTTCCTACTCCTAGTCGACCTTGGGAACTAATCTCCATGGATTACGTGTGGGTCCTTCCTTCTCCTAAGCACAAAAACGACTGTGTTTTTGTGGTCAATGATAGATTCTCTAAGATGGCCATTATGGAGCATTGCAAGAAAAGTATCACAACAGAGGCCACTGCTAACCTATTCTTTGAGGGAGTGTGGGTACATTTCAGGAACCCACATTCCATTGTCTCAGATCAGGACAACAGATTCCTGAATTCATTTTGGTCAAGTCTTTGGTTAATGTTGGATACCAAGATTACTATGTCCACAACTTTCCATCCCCAGACTGATGGCCAAACAGAGGTCGTCAAAAAGATGATATAATAGATTCTGCATAGGTACAACTAAAATCATCCATGCACATGGGATGAAAGCCTCCACCATATCTAGCATAGCTACAATAGATCTCTCCACAACTAAACGGGCCACAACCCTTTTTAGGTAGGGATTAGATTTCAGCCATTATGTCCCATTGATGTGGCCATACCATTTGTAGTTACTAAAGTAGATTTGGCTCATGTACAGTCCCTAGCTGGTAGATCTAACTTCATTGAGTGCATTCAACACATCCGCCAGCTGGTCCATGATATATTAGACAAAGCCAATTCTAAGTACAAGCAACACTGTGATCAACATCAAGTTCCACATAAGTTCCCAGTGGGTGACAAAGTTTGGCTAAATTTGCAGAAGGAGTGCATTGCTAGACCCCACCGCAAGCTTCACCCACTCTGATATGGGCCATAAACCATCTCCAAGGCTTAGGGGATAATTCCTTCGAGCTCAATATTCCACTGTTCCTTGGTCTACACCTAGTGTTCAATGTAGACTGTCTTTAGCCATACTTTCCACCATTGTTGGACACAACCAACATTGCAAAACAATTCACACCAACAGAGTTGAATGCAGACTACAAGGAACATCCACAACTGATCATATCATGGATACATAGATCAGGAACACTCAGAAATAGAGGATCCATCTATATCAATTTTTCAAAGCAAGCCAACTCCTTCATTGGGGCAAGTGGTTCACCTAGGACTAAGTTAAACAGAAATTTCCTCACCTCATGGAGGCTTTGCATGTAATGGGGACCATTTCTTCTTAAGGAAAGAGGAAGGATCTAGGTGGATATTGGTGGCCACCTGCCTATTCCACCTATACCCTTAGTCAGTTTCATATGTTTCCTTGTTTATTTCAACATTTACTATTTTGAGTAGTTTTTTGGGTCCTGAACTTCCGAAGCAGTTTTGACCCCCTAAACAACAATTTTTTGAGGTCCGTAGCAAGCCCATGACCATTGGTAGGGGTAGTCACGAATCCTGTGGCATTCAGAGATACCTTTCAAACAAGGTATCATATGTGCCAAACATAGATAACATGACCAAGTTATGACCCCGAGAAGGTGGTTGCCCAACTAACCCCAACGAGGGCTATGAACTCTTGGTGTTCCATCCCCTAAGGTTATGGTTTTGGTTGTTTACAATTTTCCCTTGTTTCTCAACAATAAATAGGTCGTTGAGCCTCATTATAAGAAATTTCATAGCCATGTAGCCACCATCTCTTCTCAAAGATAAGCTACAATTGCCCGAGCTAATTTATTTCCATTCTGTTTGTAGGCATATTTCAATATTTTCATATTAATGAAATGATGTGTTATATATGCTGCATCTTTGTATTTATGGATATATTTGTAATTTTTTTCATTCCTGTTTATGTTTGGGTCATCTAGAGTGCAAATTGGGTGGGGGGTGGTGTGATACACTTTATATTCTTCCTCCTCATTTAACCACAAATGTAAGTCATGCTCAATAGAAGGTTGAGCAGGAGGAAAAAATACCAATTGTTTAGACAAATGTCCATTCTTAATGGTTATGTTCCAAACCCTACAACTAATCTAAGCATCAATAGTAGTTAACCACGGTCTTCAAAAGATGAGAGGATAACCATTAAACTTGGTTTTGGGCTAGAGAACTATGAAATCACTAGGATACTCCCAAACGTCAATGGAGACCATAACATCTTCAACAACTCCCTTAGGAGCTACTACAAATATTTCTGCAATTTGTAGCACTATGGTGGTATTTCTCGAAGCCCCTTGGAGATTTAGCTTTAGCATGGTTTCCTTAGTTACCACATTGATTGCATCCCCAAGACCAATCATGGTATTACGGACTATAAGGACATCAATGTGCACATACACTAATAGGCTTCCAAGGTCTAGATATTTTGAGAAGATCACCCTCCCAAGCATCAAATCAGATAATTTCGCAACAACATTTATGGTGTGGGTGTCCATTTTTCTTCTCCCAGGATTTTGAAATAGTTTTCCTTGATGAGCTTATTGTAGATAGAAACATCTTTAATAGCATGGAGAAGGGGTATATTAACACAAAAATTCTTCAATTCTCTCGTAAGTTCAATTGCTTCTAGGGTGTTCTAGCTAGGGAAGATCAACCTCTCACAAAAATTGGGTGGATTGAATTCAGGAGTGATCTCTTCCTTTTCTTCTTGTATCTCTTCAGGTCGAGAAGGTGGCTAGTTATCTAGAATCACTCTCCTAGATCTAAGGTTGATATCCTGAATTTCCATAGCATGATTAGGAGAGGATATCTCTCCACTATAGACCTATTTTGTTTGCATTTTGTTTAGTTTTGGATTTGGTTGAGAAATAATTTTAGGTTGCTTAGGTTTAGTAGGATGAGTGAGTTGTTGTTGAGGTTGGGGTGGAGGCAGTAAAGCAGGAGGGTAGTTGACTTGAGGCCTCCACCCTAGTGATGGTTTTCCCCATTGAGAAGATTGGGGTGGATATGGTTGAAAAGGATGGTTGATAGTTTGAGGAGGATATGGGGTAGAATAATGCCAAGAAGGAGGTGTGGACCAGGATGGATAAGCAGAAGAGTACCAAAGTTGCAAAGGTGCATTCTGATTTGGATTGTAATAAGAGTAGTGTGCACCTTGCATTCTTGTTGATATGGTTGAGGCCCTTGAGGTTTTATTTGATTAATGAATCTAAGTTGCTACGACCCCACTTGTACCCAATGAAATACAAATTTTAATCATATCAAAGAAGGGCGTTTGTCTGTTGCATGATTTTATTCACAGACTAGACAAACCTCTATGACATTAAATGGGCACTCATTCCTAGGATGCCTTTTGGTGCATCTAGGACAAAAAATGGTTAGTGCCCTTTCTACTTCCTCTTGTTTTCTGTTGATTTTCATGGCATCCATTTGTAATTCAAAGCTATGTAACATTTCACTCTTGAAATCTTCGAACATGTTACCTATCCCATTCTTAATGGGTGTTGTGGGGGGAGAGGAATTGAGCAAGCCTTGGCTAGCCCCACCCTTCTTCCTAGAAGCCCTAGAGTTATTTCTGAACACAATTTTGATGCAATCATAGGATAACTGATAGGTAGCTTCTCTAGACAACGTGTTGAGGGTTTCCAAATAACCTTCCTAATCCCTTAGAGAAAAAATAGCTTAAGTGATTCAGGATCAAGGATATAGTTGGCTCTCCTATAATTGAGTTGAAATCTCTCCTCATAGTCTTCTATGGATTCATCGGGTAAAAGAGTCATCCTACATATTTCTTCCTTGGTTTCTTTGGATTTCGATAGTCCCTGTACTTTCTATTGAAGGCATGTTTTAGGCCTGGGTAGTGATGCTACTCCCAAGCAGACCCATAAACTAGTACAACAATACATCTTTAAAGGTAGAGGGGAATAACTTTATCTTCTTCTAATCAGAGGTATAGTCGTAGGTCCTATAGAGAAAACAAAATTCAAACAGGAAGGTGTTAATATCCTCAAAGGTTAAGACATGGAAGTGTGGAAGGGAAGTAGAGGTTATGTTCTTAACTCTAGCCTCTCCATTGATCTCTTTGATAGGGAAAATATCATTGTCCATGTTTTTAGCCATAGTTTGGGTAGGTGAAGTGGGTTCTTCCTCTTCCCCAATAGGCTCTTTAAAAATTTCAGGTTGCTCACCTAAAGGGTCTTCTAACCCCCTACAGTAAGACAGGGAAGCTCACAATCACCGAAGAAAAGTGAAGGTTGATTGTTCAAGGGTGTGGAGGTTTTTGATAATAGTTTTCCTTGATTATCCCTACTCCTACAAGGCATGAAATAATTTTTTTTCCTTACCCTTTCAAAAATTGTATGTCAAATAGAAAATAATGCTTAAGAAGAAACAACACCTACTTAGATACCTCCCCAGAAATGATGGAAAAAAGTGGTGAGCCCTGGTATTTCACAAAGAATGTTGCAACTCCCAAGGGATACTCGGCTCAAATTATCAACCATAGGATCATACAAACTTAGAGGTGATAGTGCTAGATACATAACAAGTTGGGTTCCATGCATGCCACCCTCAGTCATGAAATCAGATCAACAGTGGTCAGAGACCATTCCTCCTATTGAATTAAAATGAAAGCTTGATGACAAAGGTACAATTGAAAACTACTTCTAGCTATGAAAGTGTAAATTCCATTGAATCAACTTGTAAATGCTAACTGTTAGGAAAAATACTTGGGTGGGGGTGGGTGAATCAGTGTTTTAAAGCTTACCTGACCTTATTGTTTTCTATTTAAATTTCTGTACATGACTTTAATGAAGCAAACCTGCATATGTAGGTTACTATTATGAAGACAACTAGCATATATCCAATTAACTATCTTTTCAATTAATTCTTCATCATTTTAACTTAAGCCTTTATATCATTACTTCATTTGGCCTTAGTTAAAGAGTAAACAAGTGCAGTAAGAACATAATACACATAGTCAACACATATGAACACCAAGATTTTTAGGTGGAAACCTAATGTGTGAAAAAACAATCATTGTTTTCGTCTTTGTCTTCTTCTTAAAATATATTCTTTACAATATTTTACTCTAGCGAGCTAATTACTAATACATAGGCACCCATCTACATAAGGCTACAACCATCTCTTGTTCTCCAACACCTACTTGAAGGAATCTACAACCCCCTTATTTTCAATTCCTTACGGATCAATTTTCAAAATGCTTCAAACTGGATCCACCTGATCAACCTGTAGGCCACCTTTCATGAAATTTTCATACTGGAGCCACTACCATCCTCAAATCATTGAATCAACTAAAACAAATCAATCACTAAATTTCATTGCAACCAATCATATAAACTCTCAATCATAAACCCATACATTATTACAAAAAAAAATTGATACCACCACAAGCCATAATCAATAATATGTAAAAATATATACGCTACTATTCTTAATCATATCTGCGTATATACGCACTTTGAATGAAACATACTTGCGTATGGATCTAAAAGCGTTGAAACTTCACACTGAATCACTGAACTCCTGAAATCGATCACAAACACATATATCCTTTGTCATAGATTTCTAAGCTACCTACAGATCATTCATACTAGTAAAATATTTCATTCACAAACCGTTCAACTTCATCAAAACTATCACATATAAATTATTATGAAGAAGACCTCATCAATAGACAACAATAATCACAACAAGATTGATCAGACCTCATTGACTACACATACGTCAGAAATCCTAACATATGTGTGTGGCCCTTATAGAATACATCTGTGTGTGTACACTCATTTCATGAATGATATCCTCATATAGATCTTTCCATCACGTAGAACCGACGCGTGACTATATAGAGGTAGACCCACGTATGTAAGCGTCTTTTCTGAGACAAACTTGCATATAGATCTATAATTATTGACTCATTCCTTTGATACATAATTGAACTTTAGTCAAACCCAAATATTAGAAAACCCAGTAGCAAACATACATTAGAACATTATTATCACAAATCTCCCCATAAGAAAATCATGTAGTCATTTTAGATCTACAGGATTTAATCCCACATCACATTGCTTGTGCAACCTTATTTAAGATTAAATAATCCTCAATAGCCCATTGCCTGCACATAAAACACTTTAATCTTCATCTCTTTATATAGCTTAGGCCCTATCTAATACCAGGGGTAAATCCTTAATTATTCCAATGGTATTCTTAGACAAGATCAAATATCCATTTCCGCACTCATTACTATGGACCAATACCATGGTAAAGATCACTAGTATTTAGGACACCATGGTGCGGAAACTATATGCTCTTTTTCTTCTCCATACTCGCATATGTACATGGATTTGCTTCATATCACCCACATGTATTTATCAAAGCATAACCTTCATGATTCTTCTGTCTCTAGACTACTGTGTGTTTGTCCAAACTCTCTGTCACATGTGTAATAGCTTATAAAATCATCTTGTTAGCATCTTTTTGACAAACTTCATGAAGTACATTTACATCAAGGACAACACATTTGTCATAATTCCAACACTAAATAATAAATCATGAAAGGACAAAGGCTAATCAACTTGTGAAAAGAAAGTTATTTTATCTTGCCAAATTCATCAAGCTACCAAATCTACTTGCAGAAAGGAACCTAATTTCTCTTGCACAATTCATCAAACTACCAATGAGAATTCCATGTACCATCTACATAGTTACACTTGCTTGTAAATCACTAACCTACTTGCATCATACTTGTGATAAAGAAACTAACTCTGCTCTGTTTCTACAGTTAAGAAAAGCAAGTTTTGGAGTGGCCTAGGACATTCCCCTAATCATAAAATTACAACTTGGGGTCATTATTCATCTAGATCATGTCAAACTTGCAGTGGGGATAAAAAATGATGAGTGAAGGTGGTGTTGTAGGTTTTCTACAGGCAATTGCTATAGGAGGTCTGTAATGCTGCAGGAGGGCATTTGAGTGGCTTTAGAAGGTGAAAATGATGTGCCGAGGGTATGTAGAGGTGGATGGAAGTTGAAGGAAATGGAGGGAGGTTGGTTTGATCCTTTAGCGAATATCATAACCTCTTAGAGACCCATCTTGCACTAGGATGATTGCTCTCAGTATAATAGGCAAAATGACTTATAAGACAAGGTTTTGGGACAAAATTTGGAGTTACAAAGTGAATATGAAGGAGCTCAACATGGAAGTGGTAAAGGAACCCTTCCCTACAGATCAACATATCCCTACAATCAATCACATGCATGCATCCATTTATCATTAATAAAATGAGATGAATTATGATGGAAAAGGTGAGTTGAATTTAAATAACATCTAGTTTGTGCCATAACACTAATATAATCAATAAACTGACTTCTAAGCTACACAAACCAAATGTAAAATACGAAAACTAACACTAACCTAATTCCAATAAATCATAAACACAATATTTTTGGACTGTGGTTGTGAATCCTTCCACTCATTGACATTCTCCCACAACAGAGGTGATGTAGAGGTTGTAACCATATGTTTTTATAGATTAAGTATACTAAAATGCAAGAAACTATGAACAATTGAAGAATGTGTAACTAGGTTCAGTCTTCGTAATTATGAAATGTATTCCTGTATATATAAAATAAAAAATAAATTATTATTATTATTATTATTATTATTGAGCTTGGGTTTCTTGCCCAAGGAATTTATTTTATAGGTCAAGCACCCATTGAGTTCTTCTAGGGTTTGTCCTAGGTATAGGATTCATTCTCATATATGGAAGACCCTATGGGAACATTGTAAATTGTGAAAGGAAATTTATTTTGTCTTGAAAATGTAAAAACTACCCCCAATATCAAGTCATCCTAATGAGTTTTCAAGTCAGCCTACATGAAGAGCCATGTCCACCCTTCAAGGAAGCCTATATATAAGAAGAACTTGTACTCCATTTGGATCATTCATTCACTCATCTCGCATGCGATGAAGGAAGTAGATGAAGGTGGAAAAGGGAAATACAAAGAAGACAAGGACAAGGAAAATCGAAGTATTTGGGTCTCCCTACATACTTCTTGCAGTACGAAATCTAGGTAGCAAAATATTTTGGGGCAGTATGAAATCTGTGCAACAGAATGTTTTGGGGTAGTGTGAAGTCTGAGCAGAAAATTTTTCCGGAAGTGAAAAGTTAGTGTTTATGTAATGGGGAATTCTAAGGTTTCATTTTGGAAGCAGGAAGAGAAAGAAGGCAAGTGAAGGTATCTTAGGGTTTCCTAATAGCCCTAACACTCAAAGAAAGGCAAGTGAAGTGAGGGGAAGACCAGTTAGAGGGATATCAAAGTCTCCTAGAGAAGAAGCAACAATTGCAGGAGTTTTTGGGCAGCATAATTTCATATTTACTGGGAGGTTGAAGATATTGCAACTGGAGGTTGAGGAAGACTTGATATTGGAGGGTATTTGTTTGAGTTTAGGTCATGGTATTCATCAATTGAAGGATCTGAAAGATTAGAAGAGATTTTCATGTTTTCCCCTCTAGAGGAGGGGTTTTTGCAGTGGATTGCACCCTCTATAGTTGTTTGATGTATTTCGCATTGGAATAATAAATATCAAAGCTAATAAGTAAAAAGGTAACACAAACAATTATCAAGTTAAGAGAATTAACATATACATTATCCTATTGAATTCTCAACATAGTATAAGAGATTTCATTCTCTAAGGGGATCATGAAGATTTCCTCTACAATGAAGAAGGTCATCACAAAGATTGGAACCCATCTCAAAGGTATCAAAGAAGTATGGAATCTCATATTCTCTTCAAGGAAGGTACCACTCAAGGAAAGGGATGAAGGAATATTCTTAGCTCTCTCTGGGACATTTCAGGATATAGACATCTGGGTGATTGATAGTGGTGTATCGAGGCACATGGCTGGTCACTCCCACTAATTTAAGACCTTATTAAAAGGGAAAATCTGGATATTTTGTGCAACTTGGATACAACAAGATTTATCCAGTGCATTGGATCATCATCTATAAAGCTAGAAGATGGAAGAAACATCCACCTCAACAACATTCAGTTTGTTCCAATTGTAGGTTTCCCTCAAGCTTCAAAGGGAGCCCCCAAAATATCTCAAAGATAAGTATCTCATGTCTTTTTAGTTTTAGGTTCATGTACTCATTTAGTTTTGATTATTTAAATAATAATCACCTTTCTCCATTTATTTTCTTGATTAGAAAAATAAAACATCTGTAAGAAGGAGAATCTCTCAAAGAAGTTTAGTCAAGAAGCAAAGGAAAAACATTTGCAAGAAGGAGGATCTATCAAAACAATGTAAGTCAAGAAACATAGGTATTCTTTGAATACATTGACTGAAAGGATTATTCATTTCATGATCTATTACTAACATTTTTATGAATAAGCCATATTGAATCTTCATGATTCTTGTTTGGGAGATTCATATCTTGATAAATCTACCCACCCCACTATTATCTATTTTTTATAGAACCTTAGACATTTTTTGGAAAACCCTTACTTAAGGGTATGCTATTTTGAATGTCTAAAACCCTAAGTTGTTTAGTGATACTGTGAAATATTAGTTGAAGTTTTATTGATAATGTCATTTTTAGGATTTTGGTATGATCAGGAAAACCTTAGTTGTTAGGGATGAATGATAAAATCCAAAATCCTGAACCTTTGAAGTTTTGGTAATATAGGGTTTGTTATGTTCTACATTGGAAACCTAGCTCATTAGGGTTTGGTGGAATGTGTGAGAAATACCCTTATATTGTCTTAAAAATTATTTCCTTGGTATGTGCATGTTTCTCTGATCAAACCCTAGTGTGATCAAAATGATTGAGTGCCTAACTATTATTTGATATTGCTGAGAAGTCAGGTTTGACTAACACATTATATGAAATTTATTTGCATGAAATAGATATATCCTTTTGGTTGAAATACTAGGTTGGTCTAGGTCAAGATGTATTAATATGTTAAGACATATGATATGTTTATGTGTGGTTATGAATTCCTAGATATGTGTTGACTTAGTCATTTATGGTCATGAGCTTTAGGATTTAATGGAAGTCCTTGTCTGAGATTCTAGGATGATGATATCTAAAAATCCAGAGTGTTATAGCTTAATCTTGGTAAATTTAAAATTGCCTAGTGTGTGTAATACAAGAATCTTGAATCTATTAAGTGATTGTTGGAAATGAAAATCTAGGGTTTTGTCATTAAATCCTAGTAGAAACATTGTTTAGTGTGAAATGCAACATCTGAGATCTATATATGTAATGATTGTTGAGATTGTAAAAATGGAATTCTAAGGTTTTGCAATTAAACCTTAGTCAAAGAAAAAATATATGGAATATGATGATTTCAGATTTGTATAAAGTTTGATGAATTTGTGAATTCTAGGGTTTTGGAGTTGAACCTTAGTTAAAGTAGAAATCTTTGATGAATTTTAACTTGATATGTGTGGGAGATTTGTTTAAATTTGAATTTTTGGTTGATATTGATGATTTCTCAGAAATCTAGGGTTTGAAAATAACCTTAGTAGTAGTTGGTCATGTTATTAACTGTCTGATGGTTGATTGAAAATATACGGGTTTGGAACTAACCCTAGTTAAAGCTAGTCAGGATAATGTCTAAGCTATGATTCACTTTGATTTATCCATTTGTATGAAATCTAGGATTTGTATGAATCCATAGTGGGAAGTCTAACATATGTATTTTTAAAGGTCATTAGATTCTTTTTAGATCTATATTTGTGTAAAGTTTTTCTAGGGTTTGCAAAATGTTGAAGTAAGGTATGTCAGAGCTTTGGAAGAATCATTGAAACCCTAGATGGAATGAAATATTGTTATGCCATGTCCCTAGTGAATATGTTAACAAGTATATGTCTCTTCTTCATAATTAAGGTTGGGCATATTATATGTATACAATTGAAATGTTTATGTGATTCTGGTATGGATAAAATCATGGTCATGTCGAATCAGTTGTACTTGCTATGAAAGTTGCACAACTACACAATCATCAACTTGTTGAAAATTGATGTGATAATCATGATGGGATGATGATAACTCCAATGAAATGGTTGGAAGCCAAAAAATATTCTCCGATGTCAAAAAGAACAAGATAAACACATGAAGGAAGCATGAATAGAACAAATCCCCTTAAGATTAAGAGGGAATCCAGATAAAGAGGTACTTCTTATTTGAGAGGGAGTGACAAATATGGTTCTATGTGTTATATACATTTTTGGGCATTTCAACCCGAATCACAAATGTCCATAAACTGAGGGCTCTTAAGTCCCTAAAAGTGTTGCTTCACTTCCTAAAGGAACAAGGTCAACTGATCACATCATCTCCCAGACGTTTTCCACTGAAAACGGCTCATAAATGGTCAAAACTAGACCATACTGAAAGCTCAATGCAGAGAGTGCAATACATATCACCTTCCTAATGTACAGGGTGCGATGCATACTATTTTTCTCCTCTGTAGGGTGCGATGGTCGAGAATGGACAAATGGCAGGGACAAAAATGCAAGGTGGAAGATCATGGAATCTTCCAGAAGCTTCCCCTCT
>APFE031745130.1:51675-73416 GCA_000404065.3 Pinus taeda
CACATAGATTGTACTATAGTGCCTTGAGGGTCATTGGCATTATTGGTGATTCCTCTCATGCCTGCTAATAGCTTACATCATTGGCTGGTAATCAGGCGATGTCTTTCCATGTTCGACTCCAAAACATCTTTCACATGGATCGACTTGTAATCGGAGTGAAGATTGGCTGAGTTTGAAGACCCCGTATCTAGTTTCATCCATCCGGGCTGTGATATATTCAGGAATATAAAAACATCCAGTGTACATCATTGCCGAGAAGATGATCATCCAAATCAAAGGATGATGTGTCCATATCATTAGTCTGTCACACAGACGATCGTTTGTCCTATGTACATGAAAATGAGTTTATAAAGCTGAGCATGGGAATTCCCGCCTCAGTTAGATCATGAAAAAATGTTTTCATATAATGTATTGTATTTTATCTTATTACAGGTCACCTCCCAGCTCAAAAAAACTTCAAATCCTCATAGTAAAACATTTCACCCGACATAAAAAACGATTAATGACCTCATGCTTTAGGGGGCAACTATTATAGAAATTTTTGGGCACTTCAACCCCAATCACAAATGTCCATAAACTGAGGGCTCTTAAGTCCCTAAAAGTGTTGCTTCACTGCCTAAAGGAACAAGGTCAACTGATTACATCATGTCCCAGAAGTTTTCCACTGAAAACTGCTCATAAATGGTCAAAAATGGACCATACTGAAAGCTCAACGCAGAGGGTGCGATGCATATCACCTTCCCAATGTACAGGGTGCGATGCATACTGATTTTCTTCTCTGTAGGGTGCAATGGTTGGGAATGGACAAATGGCAGGGACAAAAATGCGAGGTGGAAGATCATGGAATCTTCCAGAAGCTTCCCCTCTGACACTTGCCACTCCATTTTTGACTAGAGATGAGTAAGAGATCATCATTCTCCAAGTGCAAGCAGGAACTATCAGAGAGAAGACACTAATCAAGATCCTAAAAGATGACTGACCTTTCCGTAATCATCTATATATGGATCCCTCATCACAGAGATCCAGAGGCTGGAATTTTGTATCTTATAGAGAAGTGTTGTTGGTATTCTGGTGTACATTCACAGTGTTGGGTGATCTAGCTTTGCTTGAGGTGAAGAAGGGCTTCTTAGCTGGAGAATGATGCTAGGTCAGAGCACATGGTTGTAATCTTCTTGCTACTTTTCATCTGAATAAAGCTATTCTTGTTTCCTTCCATATTCTTGTGTACTTGTTTATATATGGTTGTATATGGTTAATGCACATCTGATCCTGCATTATTTATGAACTTAGATCTTTGTTTCTTGCATAGTAGTATGTTTTTGTGATTCTACAGGACCTTTTGAAGTTGAGCAGACAAAGAGCAAGCAGCAAAACTCTATCAAGAAGGAGAGGAAATCGAGCGCAAGACTCAGGTTGGCCGTCTTGGTTCTCCTCTCATCTATTTTCATAAAAGGATTCAATAGTAGACATTGATTGTCTGTTTCTAAGATAGCCACCCATCTTAGTGGGAAGAGAAGCATCCGTGTGGACACTATTCCTATATAACAAAATGGCGACTTTGCTGGGGAGCGACTAGATTACTTGGTAGCCTATCTATTCTTGTTTCTTTTATAAACATACAAACGGAGCTTGAAGTCAAGCTAGCTAGCCTTCGAACTGCATTTGTCATACAAAGTAGATCAATGTTGCTTCAGTCAATCTCCATGTTTTTTTTATGAATTAAACAATAGATCTGCAAGCAATCTAATTGCCCTAAGTGGTGGCTCTAGTAACCTCTTAGATCACCCCTGTGTTTTACATACATTGATCTGTACTTATTCAGCTTAAACACCTGAACTAAACTGCAAATTGTGAGTGAAATCTCATTCAAAGTCTCAAATTGTAACCATCGCACCCTACCTTCAAGGTAGCCTGTATGCATCGCACTTCCTGAATGGAGTAGGTGCGTTGCATACTGAGTTCACTATGTAACAGTTGTGATGGTGAGGGAGGATTGATTTTACCCTCTGACTGTGGCTTTTTCTCACTGTTTTCAGTGTTATTCAAGAGTTTTTGCTGTCTGTAATCAGTGTACTTCTGTGAATACCCCCTTCTCTTGCATTATTCCGCCTCCTTAGTGCAAAGAACTATAAAAAAAAATTATGTATTGTGCATCATTTTAGTTCTCTTTTGCAAAAAGTAGCATAGTCAAACTGTCATCTCTAGATCTGAAAGTGTCGTAGCTGTCATTTTCAGTTTTAGAAAGTAATTCCATTGTTTTAGATAGTTGATTATATAGTTAATATTGCATAGGATTTGAATTACTAGTTTTGAAGTGTCGAAAAGCAATTTCCATTTCAAAATCGCAAAGTGTCTTTCTTGCTTTCACTTCGTTTTGAAAAAGAATCTTGTTGAGTAGAATCAGTTTAAAAGTAATTCAGTTTTGCACATAGCTTTCTTAGCATGATTTACACATTAAGAGAGCTAAAAACCAATACATGCATGTGCATTTGCATTTTGAATGCTTGGCTTGATTTAGTACTGTGCATATTAGCGTGTGCTCTGTGCTCTGTGAAGAAAAGATGCTTGACTTTCTTCCCTTTAGTAGCTAGGATTTTCATTGCTGAAAGAAGATAAAACATCTGTTTATCATCTTAGACTGCATTTAGGAATTATACATATATCACGTGGTGAACCTGAAAGGCAAACTGTTAAGCAAGATAAACTTAAAATAAATCCAATGAATCTAACAACGCTTTGGAAATTAACGCAAAACATCTAGAGTTCTAGGCTAGAGACTAATTCTGGCATCGTAAAGCCTGGTAACTATTGCTTTCAGTGCTGGTTGGGTGCTTCCTCCACTCTGAGACAACAAGTGCCAGTATGGACTTGTGCTCCCATGTACCGTCGCGTATATATTGGGAGACCACAATAGGCTACATCCTTTATCCTTAGGAAGCCGTGTCTGCCACCCTATCGATTGTAATGTACTGAACACAGCATTCGAGAAGACTGACTATCGTATCGTAAAAAGTATTCTGCAGTTTTATGATTGGTTTGGTAATCCTCTCTGCCTAGATCTCTAGAGAAGTCCATTTTTCTCATTTTCAGACTCTTTAAAGGAAAAGGTCCTCTGAGCGCTTGTCACTTCAAGCTCAATAAAAATTGAACGCGACTAGAGTCATATTTTGTTTTTTCTCGACTCTTTAAAATTTTAAAAACAAGTTGTGTCCATGCATCTAAAAACTTATTTTAATTGGAATAACGACACAAATTCCCCTGTTGATCTTCAGGTTGAGAAAATGGAATCTACCAACGAAGGATTTCCCCGTGAAGGAAATCCTAGTCCCTTCCTATCTTGGGGAGATGTTGGTCCACCCCATATGGCCACTTTGTCACTTCCAGGGTTGAAAATTGGTTTTCCAGTCTGGCTCTTCTCTACCTCTGTCGTTCCGAATCCCATAATTCCTGAACAGTATAATCAGCAACTAGATGACACTAGAGTTGCCTCCCAACCTTATACTTCATCTGATTCTCCCTCTCCTCCTTCCTCTTCGCTTGATAAAGCCGATAACGCTAAAAGTCAAGTAACTGAGAAGAAGAAGAAGTAGAAAGAGAAAAAGGAAAAGAAGAAATAGGAACCAAAATCGAAAGGAAGAAACCAAATATCATCTAGCAAAAATCCACACATCGCATAGTCGAAACCTAAATCTCCTTGTGTCATTTGCAATGGAGACCACTATCACCGAGATTGTCCCTGCATGCCTCGAATCTTAATGGACCGGTCTCCTCATTTGCACAATCCAGTAGCATCAACCTCTGACGATCATGTTGAATGCTCACTGTCAACCAGTGAAAGTGAAGCACGGGCACAAAGAAGGAATCCTAAACTTCCTTGTAAGTTGTGTGAAGGTGATCACGCCGTCCACCATTGTCCCTTCCTTGAAGAGGCTAAAAGAGTTTGGATAATCGTTCGGTTTCACCGCTACGACTTCCTCCTGGATATCAAAAACTCTTACCGAGCCCTCCACCGGTTGAAAATATGGCAGACCCGTCCTTGTAGTCAGCCGAAGCACCTATCGTTGAAAATGAACCCTTGGAATCCATACCAGATGAAAGTCAAAGGGTCGATATGGCAGTTGACCCAGTATTGCCTTCAGAGTGTTCATCTTCGAATGATACCGTCGCTGAAGAGAAAGAGACTCACACCATTCAAATTATTTTCATCAACACCGACTCCGATGAGCTTGGGGGAAGTCCTCCCTTTCCTTTTCCATAGGAAGGAAGTTCATCAGAGTCCTACCCGGCCATCTATTTGATCCCACCACCAAGCAACCTAGTTGTTTCCTTCGACTGGAATCTACTAGACAGACCCCGTTTACCAGCCAGTATACCATTCAGAATCATTGTACAATCTTACAGAATGTTCATGGTTGGTACCGTCATTGATGAAGGGGCTTCTTTGAGTATCCTTTCCTCAACTGCTTGGAAAGCGCTTGGTTTGCCATCGCTTTTACCTGAAATGAGAAATATAACAGGCTTTGATAAGGGAACCAGTCGACCTTTAGGGATCCTTCCAAATGTGCCCATTACTTTGAGAAGGAAAAATGTTCACATGAACATTATGGTAGTTCAAGGACCTTTAGATTATAATCTACTCCTTGGATGCAACTATATTTATTGCATGGGAGCCATCGTCTCCTCACTCTTTAGAGTAATGTGTTTTCTACACGAAGGCAGAATGGTCAAGCTCGTGGACCAAATGTCATTCCCCACATCACACATTGTAAATAGTCAAATGCCGTCCTTAAATGGTATTTTCACGCAAGAAATGTCTCATCGCTCTCCAATCCATCCACCTGATGAGCGCGAGTGATTAAGGAGGATATGACTGAAACGCAGGGGGCATGCACCCTGGTCTGTTTTGGTAGGAAAACCTTAGGTATAGGGTTCATTTCTGCAAGGGATATATGACTAGTTTGGCAAACCCGTCCTCACAAGAAAATGGGAACAGACTGGAATAAGATACCTTTGTTAAGCTTATGCCGAGTGACTCCACTCCCTTTTGTCTGTTTCGATAGACATCGCCAAGAAAGAATTTTATCTGCTACGTGGATGAAACTTTCTTGGTAACCTAGAAATTTTTCGCTATACCTGGGGGCATGCAAACCTTTCCTCATGCAAGCAAAGAGTGGCTATTTATTTTTTAAATTTTTAGGACCTTTAACCCTTTAAACCCATAAGGGTAGTCGTTTCCTAACTTGCATAAAGAAAGGATCCGTGGCAAAGCTTGAGAGATGTAAGCCATTTCAAAATAGCATCTTGAATAAGACATTTCTTATCATACGACTGGTGAGCAATGTTGTCGCAAGAGTTCAAGCTTGTTAAAAAAAAAACTCTCCACGAGCAGTTTTAGTGCATAGTTCAAGCCTGCTAAAAAATAAACATAAGTCGTGAGCAAGTGTTTCTCCCCGCATTTAAGCTGATTAAAAAATGAATAGGTAAATAACCATTGTGAATGCCTTATTGCCAACTTTTGAGCCTTGGTCGTGTTCTCGCCATCACCTCCACTCTGTTTTTAGCCGATCATTCACCCCCATATGATTGTTTACCCCTTCGAGGAACATCAGCGAAGAGTGATTCTGCTAGCCATTCTTGTAACACTGCCGTGATTGGAAAATTCCAAATCTTACCTAGAATCAGCTGCTACCTAAAACTATAACTCGTTCCGCGAAAACGAGTCTTCTGTAAGCTCTTTTCACCTGACTCGTAAAATATGAAAAGATTGTCGAGCGATTGGCCTCTCCAGCTCGTTAGAAGGCATCGGAAGTGCTATCCCTCCTCTAGATTTTAATCTTTTTGGACCTGAGGGATTATTACACAAAGAGATCGAGCGCTTGTCTTGTTCAGC
Source organism: Pinus taeda (assembly GCA_000404065.3). Lineage (NCBI taxonomy): Eukaryota > Viridiplantae > Streptophyta > Pinopsida > Pinales > Pinaceae > Pinus > Pinus taeda. Next base: position 57,566 of record APFE031745130.1, read on the forward strand.
TCGTTAAAGCTATCGAAAATTCATCCCTTTTGTATTATTTTACACTTTTTTGGACTTAAGGGATTATACAACGAAAAGGAATCTTCGAAGTCTTCTTTTCGTTTCTTTCAGACTCTCTAAAATTGAAAGAGACCGAGTTATCTTTGTCGTTAAACTCGTTAAAACTAAATAGCAACAAACTCATCCAACAGGACAAGAACGAGTTTCACTATCGCTAGACTCGCTAAAATATAGCGACAGGTTTGCCCAAAGGGTGGATTATAGAACAAGCATATGCTATCCTCCTCAAGCTTGACAAAAGCAAAGAGGTAATGGTCAGCAATGACTGGGGAAAATTGGGAAGAAAACAAGAAGAAACTTTATTGGTAGAAAGTCGCTCTTGAACATGACACTTTCCTTCCGCATCCATGCTGGGTTGGGTTGTTCCGTTCACTGATCTTCACCATTGGTCTGTCACACCATCCATCTCTAGGGTTAATGCTACCAATCCATCGTCAATGTCACCGATATGTTCAAGAGAAGTCATTCAGACAATTCACCTATGTCTCACCCACTGCAATACATTCATGCTTCATTCCTTCATGACCACCACCCTGAACCCAATATCGTCAGTTTGTTTTCACCTCCAAAATCATTTGATTTGTTCCGTATCGTTGATGTGGGATTCATTAAGGCCCTCCTGCGACGGGTCGCTTCTTGTCAACATCAGCTCATTATCCAAGAAGTTGACATAGGAACAACCCTTTCAGTACTTTGAAGCTTGCATGCCTTAATGGCAAGTTTCTCACTTTCGGCAACAGGTTTACATCAATGGTCTTCGACCGAGAGATTTTTCGTGGTGTTCGATGCCAAGTCCTTTTTCACACCACGTAAATTGTACTGTAGTACCTTGAGGGTCATTGTCATTATTGATGATTCCTCTCGCGCCTGTTAACAACTTACATCATTGGCTAGTAATCAGGCGATGTCTTTCCATGTTCGACTCCAAAACATTTTTCACATGGATCGACTTGTACTCCGAGTGAAGATTGGTCGAGTTTGAAGACCCCAGATCTAGTTTCATCCATTCAGGCTGCGATATATTCAGGAATATAAAAACATATAGTGTAGATCATTGCCGAACAGATGATCATCCAAATCAAAGGATGATGTGTCTGTATCATCAGTCTGTCACACAGACGATCATCTGTCCTATGTACATGAAAATGATTTTATGAAGCTGAGCATGGGAATGCCTGCCTCAGCTAGATCATGAAAAGATGTTGTCAAATAATGTATTGTGTTGTATCTTATTACAGGTTGCCTCCCAGCTCAGAAAAACTTCTGATCCTCATAGTAAAGCATTTCACCCGACATCAAAAACAATTAAGGACATCATGCTTTAGGGGGCAACTGTTATAGACATTTTTGGGCACTTCAACCCCAATCAAAAATGTCCATAAACGGAGGGCTCTTAAGTCCCTAAAAGGGTTGCTTCACTGCCTAAAGGAACAAGGTCAACTGATTACATCATCTCCCAGAAGTTATCCACTGAAAACTGCTCATAAATGGGCAAAATTGGACCATACTGAAAGCTCCATGCAGAGGGTGCGATGCATATCACCTTCCCAATGTACAGGGTGCAATGCATAATTTTTTGCTCCTCTGTAGGGTGCGATGGTCGGGAATGGAGAAATGGCAGGGACCAAAGTGTGAGGTGGAAGATCATGGAATCTTCCAGAAGCTTCCCCTCTGACTCTTGCCACTCCATTTTCAACCAGGGATGAGTAAGAGATCTTCATTCTCCAAGTGGAAGCAAGAACTATCAGAGAGAAGACACTAATCAAGATCCAAAAAGATGACTCACCTCTCTGTAATCATCTATATATGGATCCCTCATCACAGAGATCCAGAGGCTGGAATTTTGTAACTTATAGAGAAGTGTTGTTGGTATTCTGGTGTACATTCATAGTGTTGGGTGATTTTGCTTTGCTTGAGGTGAAAGAAGGGCTTCTTAGCTGGATGATGATGCCGGGTCAGAGATGCTCATGGTTGTAATCCTCTTGCTACTTTTTATCTGAATAAAGCTATTCTTGTTTCCTTCCATATCCTGGTGTACTTGTTTATATATGCTTGTATATGGTTAATGTACATCTGATTTCGCATTATTTATGAATTTAGATCCTTGTTTCTTGCATAGTAGTATATTGCTGTGATTCTACAGGTCCTTTTGAAGCTAAGCAGACAAAGAGTGAGCAGCAAAACTCTATCAGGAAGGAGAGGGAATTGAGCGTAAGACTCAGGTTGGCCCTCTTGGTTCTCCTCTCATCTATTTTCATAAAAGGAATCAATAGTAGACTTTGATTGTTTGTTTCTAAGATAGCCACCCATCTTAGTGGGAATAGCAACATCCGTGTGGACACTATTCTCGTATAACAATGAGGAGGAGGCACTGGAAGAGGTCAGGGCCAAATCATCTTCTACAACTGTGGAGAACCAGGACATTTTGCGTGTGACTGTAAAAATCCAACCCATCCTTCTTGTCAATACTATAAGCAATTTGATCATGTTATAGGAGATTGTCTTGTATTAATAGCAAAGATGCAAGAAAATAAGAACCAACGACCGATGTAGAACATTCAGATGATGAGATATGATCCACATGAAGACAATCCTAGTGTCAATATAATCACGCGAAGCAGTATAGCCACTGGGGAAGACAAGGTAGCAAGCAAGCAGTCGGTATTAGATACATGGGTTCGTAGGGATGGTGAAAATAATGTTGGATTTAACTTACAAAGAGAAAAAGAGAGATTTATGGAGGAAAGAAAACGTTTTATTGATCTAGGTGCTTCTACATCTAAAAATCAGATACAAAGACTCCCACGAAAGGAGAAATATTAAGAAATTACTGTGACAGAGGACTCTGATCCCATGGTGATGAAGTCATTTGTGCATACATGCATGAAGCTACTAAGGGATTAGAAGGCAGTTGAAGGACTATAAGAAATGATAGATAATTGTGCTAGCAAGGACACATTATTACTAGAACCACGCGTAGTGAATAAGTTGAACTAAAGCAAGAAGTGGACTGGTAGGGAGATGCAATTGACAACACAAATTGGTGAGTTTGACATGGACAAGATAATTCTAGACTTAGGATCTGATGCTAATGTACTGCCAAAGAAGACTTGGGAACATATGGGGAAACTTGAGTTGCAGTGATTGCCAATCCAACTACACATGTAAAACCAACAAAGGATAATTCCGATGGGTTTCCTACATGGAGTGGTTGTAGATATTGAAAGATCTAGTGTTCTCGCAGATTTTGAAGTTATTGAAATAGTAGATGACAATAATCCATACCCAACATTGCTTAGGATTGATTAGGCTTTCGACATGAATGTTATTATTAGTTTGAAGAAGTGAAGCATGTTGTTTGAAAAGAATGGGCTTAGAGTGGTTGTTCCATTGGATCTATCTAAAGGTGCACGATACATAGAGCCAATTCATGATGACTATGATGATGAAGACATTGACCACATATATAAGCTCACTAAATGAGACAAAGACTAGATTAATCCCACTGCAGATGGATGGATCAATTGGGAGAAAGATAGTTCATTCCTATTTGACTCAGATGAAGAATTAGAAAATTGGAAGAATCCGTTACATGAGGTCTGTACATTACGATGCAATAGGCTTACAAATTATTTGCGTTGTATATCAAATGAGGTACGTAAATTTCCTTATTATGATGGGCTAGATGGCATCAATATTTTTCTGGACCATATTGAAATAGACATACCAAAGGAGCATAGGTTCCAGGCTTTAGATTTGGCTTTAAGAGCTACGCCTATAAGATGGTGGGCAACCCAGAAGGATAATATTGTTGATTGGAAGGAATATTGGAGACTGATGAGATTAAGATTTGGCTCCGCAACAATGTAGCTCAGTGAAAAGTATACAAGTAAGGATGACCCATGTGAACATCTGGCTCAATGGACTAAGGCTTGGGGTGAGGTACCTCAACCGGAGTGGGTACATATATTCATTTATGCCTTAGACATTGTTACACTGAATTTTGTCACCTTGACTATCTGCAGTTTATGTGGCCTCATCAATAGCCACATTGTCCTCTTTGTCAAGCCCCATACCTCTGCTCTTCATGTCAAAACTTCAAAGAGAGAGAAAGTCACTTGAAAACATGTTTATCTCTGGGTACGCAGGTTCTCTCTAACTTGCCTGCGGGTACGCACTCCAAATACAATAGACCTGCGTAGTAATACGCTCTGTATACTAAAGCTAGGGTGCGTACCCCTGTAAAAGTAAAAAGGCGCAAGTTTCATCTTTAAAAAGTTACTTGTGGTCACTTCTAGAGCCTTCTAGAAGAGTTCTTGACGTGTATTGAGCGCCTCCAGATGGTTCATGCACCCCTATGATAGAGGAGCTTATCCCATCAAGAGAGGAACTACCCCATCCAAAAGAGGGAGTATCCCATTGATGTTGGAACTGAATAACCTCTTCTAGAATGCTATAAATACAAGCATTGGGCCAAAGGAGGGGAGGTTGAAAGCTGAACATTCTAAAGGGTAAATGCTGCTGGAATTAGGACTTCCATTTTGTTGACTTGTGAGGAGAGATCACTATCCTTCCTTGTTGCCATAGTGGGAGTGGGTGAGCTTGTCAAAGTAGAGGAAATCTCTTGCTGGACCCTGGGAGGAGCTTGCACAACACCAAGGCTCAGGTTGTAATGGTTCCTTTGATTATTTAATACAAATAAGTCCATTCTTCTCAATGATTTGTTAATGAATTATTTCATGTATTCCTTGGTCAATATGATAGATATGCTTTGTTTTATAATGAATATTCAGATGCTATGTAATCGTTTGATTTGTTAGTGTATGCAGGTCTGAAAGTGAAGGAGGAGCTCATCTGGATCAGCAAGGCTGGACTGCTACAACAAGCGTGGGACCTAAGGTAAGATCGAAAACATTTGAATTCTCGTAGAATGATGTGTATCTAGAGAAGGATAGCTCTTGTTTGGTTTTTTTGTCACTAGAGAGTCTTAGACTCCTAGGGAGGTTAGATTTGTCCGCAAATATAACTCGTTCCTCATGACAGCAGGTTTCTGCACCCTAGGGATGTCTTGATGAGGTTTGGGAAGTTCGAAACCCAATCCTGTGCGCTCGCGCTGCCCCGCGCAGTTGTTTGACCTTCGCGTAGTTTTGGTACAGAATGTGACGAGGTGTTGTCTAGATTCTTTACCCTTACTATGTTATTATTATAGATCTGACTTAATTTTGTGGGCCCAGTAATCTTATCAATCATTCAACATTCATTACAAGTGCGTGCAATCATAGAATGTAAAGATATGCATAAAAATATAATAGAAGCATAATTATACAGATCTATGAACAGATGCACAAGCTTTCGGATTCAACTTATCTTTTATTAAACTTTTGTTCTGTTCCAATCCCAACTCCACCCTGTGCACTCAGCTGCAAGGGTCCGCACACACAACTATGGACTCTACCAAGCCTCTTCGCACTCAGCTGCAGAGCCTCTCTCTACTACTACGACCCAAGACTCGAACTTACAGACTCAGAGAGAATATTGCACTAAAAAACCCATATCACTTAAGATCAATCCTTAACCAAAAAGTTGCCTTCAACACTTAGAGCCTCACGCTATTTATACATTCCCATGGTCTGCGAACCATGGGTAGGCTGACACATCTTTTATTAAATTACAATATTTTTAGGGCGGACTACCCTATGCTCTTGCGCTCTGCCCCCGCATTTTGCGGGGTCTTTACATGACATTGACCCAAAACTGGGCTTTAAGCCCCAAAAATCCACTGTGGCGGGGATCCGCTGCCCAACATAATATATAAATATTGTCTCTCTATGCTATTTCAATGAGTTATTGACTGCCAATACAAACTCCTTGATTTTGTAGCAGCCCTGTCTTATTTTATTTTTCACATTATAATATCTTTCTATATATTATATATATATATATATAGTGGCCCAGAGGAACCCAAAAACCCGCCTGGCATGTAAATAATAGTAAACCTATGGGGGTATATGACCTGTCCTCCTCTCCATAAACCAAGTCACAAACAAGGGGATTTGAACCTGGGTCTCTCGAGTTTCAAAGATTTCACATATCTCAGATTACCAATTGAGCTGCCCCCCAAGACTCTTTCTAATATTTTATTTCATATGTTTGGTTGAACTATGTATAAACCCTAACTCTACATGTGTTTAGGTTAATGGATGGTTATCACTTTATGTATCATGGGTTATATTTGATTTTACACTTGATTTCTCTTACACATGATTTATGTCTTATATGCAACATATCATGAATTTAAACATGGTTTAATATATCATTAGTTGTATGATTGACTTATGATTATAGTCTTGCATTCATGTATATGGTGATACTTTGAAAGTTATGGATCCACAATCATGAGAAATGATGTTCTCTAGCTAAGAGTTATTACTTTGATATTTGTATCAAGGTTTTATAGATGATTTGGCATTCATGTTAGGGATGTTAATCCTGATTTGTGCCAAGTGTTTCAAATCTACCACCCACAGTTGCTTGTACCTTGTAACCATTATTTTGTTTGTACTATCCTCCCACTTGTCAATGTCTTAATTAATCTCTTGGGTTTAAAGCATACCAACTCTTGGTTGTTCCATTATTTCCTTCATACTTCTTAGACTCCACTGTGAGCTAGGGTTCAATCACCTGCTTGTTGTGTTCACACTCGCCGTTTCACCTTGATTCATGGATGAAACTCTCTTAGATTCTTGTCATGGCACATATTATCTGGTTAGAAGCCCTTGGGTTTGAGATGGTAGAGGCATGTGATAAATGCACAAACTTGTTTCGCCAGCTGGGCTACTGGGATTTTCTACAACAGTTTCAGGGTTATAGTAAAGGGGTTGTCATGGATTTTGTATCTTCTTTTAACAGGAAGAAATCCCATGTGGGTAATATAGAGATAATTGTAGATGTTTATTTCATTGCAGAAGCTTCCCATCTCCTTGTCGAGGGAGAGAAATGGCCCATAAACTATAAAGTACATGACATTCCATTGAAGAAACTTCTCGCCTGTAAAGACTATGTATATCATGGAAAGGTATGCCTAATTCCTCTCTGAAACTAAACTTGGATAATTTAATGATTTTGTTGCATCGGTATGTTACTTGTGAAGGGCTATATATTTTTGTTTTTATCTATCATATAAGGTTGTTAATGGAAGTTCTCAGCCATAAACTTAATTTATCCTTTTATTTTTATAAAATATTGACTAAAATGGACCACACATAGCAGCCATGCCTAAAGAAATATGAAAGGTCACTCTTTCATCACAGTCTTATCTGTGTTCTAGGTAGACACAAATTGGTAAAGATAAGGGATGATTATGACCATTTCCTTGATCGAAATGGTTTTGATAAACCCAAATTCATTGAAGAATTGTATTCCCCAAGTATCTCTACACCTAACCCTCCTTTGGAAATTCTTTTTTAGTCACCATCTCATCATTCGTTACAGAATCATTGTGAAGAATCATTTCATGAAGAAAACCCTTGTGTTTCGGATGATAGGAGGGTTGAAACCCTCAAACCTACTCATGTTCAGTTAACTAGTAGCATGTCCAAGGGTACCATTGTTTGTAATATGGAATTAAAATAGAACTTAGGGATAAAAAGAAAAATAAATTCTCCAGGGGTAGTTCGTAGCTAGAACCAATACCTACAAAACCTACACATGAAAAAAAGATCAATCAGGAAGAACAAAAACCTCAATCTAAGGCCAAAAGTAAACAAATTTAGAGGAAAATTGCTTGAGCGAGATAAAATAGGCATATGAATGCTCTTGAAATGGAACCTTTTTTTGATTTGGAAGTTGAGCTCAAGCCTTCATAACAGAAAACCAAACCTTAGATTGAAGATTCTGTAGATCATGGTAAATTTGAGCATGATGTAAATATAAACACTAATAAGACTCCTAAGGGTCCTTCTAATTTAGACCCTGCTTTGCTAGACCTATACTGGAATCAAATTTTTTGTTCATGATGCCACACTCGAATGTTCATATTAATTAGTTAATGAAATGAAATTAATAGCTCAAAGCTTCGTGTCAAGCTAGGGAAAAAAACTGGGAAGAAAAATCCTCCTGCACTTAAAATAAATATCAGGCTATGTTATGAAACCAACTCACAAATAGATAGATCAACGACTTAAAAATTATCCTCTTCGAGGGGAGACCTCCTTTACATTACATAAATGAAAAATTATTGGATGATTCAAATGACAAAACCTCCTTTCTATATATATGAGTGTAAGGGGTCACAATATAATCACAACTTGCATAACAATAATAATGTAAGGACACAATAATAACAATAATGGGCTTCTATGGGGCCCAATAATAACAATATGGGGACTACATGGGCACAACAAAAACAATAATAGGGCTACACTAACAATAAAAATTAGGGAATACACTAGTATTATAGGTACCTAACATGCCCCTCTCCTTCAAAAAAGTGTTGTCCTCAATGCTTGAGTAGTTCTGGATGCTCCTGTATAAAATTCTCATCCTCCCATGTGGAATCTTCAGCAGGCAAGTTCTTCCACTTCATGAGATACTCTAAAATTAATCGATTTCGTAGCTGTCGATTTCTTGTTTCCATGACTTCTTTAGGTTCCAATATGATTTTTCCTTGTCAAGTTTTGGAAATATTGTTTGAACTGAGATCTTGTCACCTATAACCTTCTTTAAGCATGAAACATCGAAAACTAGGTGCACTCGGGAAGATGCGGGAAGCTCCAGTTCGTATCCCATAGTACCAATATTTTGCAACACCTTGTAAGGACCATAATACTTTGGTGTAAATTTATTATCCTTCTTAACTTGCTTGAGGGACATTGGTTTGTATGGTTGTAGCCATAAAAATACCCAGTCACCTACATCAAAACTTCTTTCGCTGTGATGTTGATTTGCCTCTTGTTTCATTCTATTCTACGTCAAAGTGAGGTTATTATTTAAGAGTAGAAGAATTTGTTGTTGATTCTTGATTTGATATTCCACTACTTGAACCTTAGAATGATTGTCCAAGACTTTTTGGAGATCTAGAGAAATAGATGATTTCGATGTTTGAACCTCTAGTGAACATAATTGTGCCATTACACCCCATTGTTCTCTCTTTAGAAGATTTTTCATTCTATTAGAGCTCATTATCTTTCCTGGTTTCCCTGTGATACCCTTAAATCAAATTCTTTTCCTTCCCAAAAAAAATTCAAGAAAAGTTCTTGAAAATTAAAATCTATCGCACCCAAAGATTGTAACCATTGGACTGCTAGTACAACATCAGCACCACCCATTGGAATGGAAAGTATTGGACTATTCAATACATATTCTCCCATGGATAGATTTATATTATGGAAATTTCCAGAGAAATTTATGGTTCCTCCATTTGCAACCATTACTTAACACTCTGGTGTTGGATATAGGAAGAAATACAATTCCTTGGCTATCTTACAATGAATGAAATTATGAGTACTACCCGAATCAATCAACAATATTACCTTTTTCTTCTTGATATGTCCTTCTATCTTGAGAGTTTGAGGAGTGGTAATTCCTGCCAGTGCATTACAAGATATGGTTAGATTCATTTCTTCTTTCTTTGGGGTTGGTTCCTAGTGTATATCCTCTTCTTTCTTTTGCTACTTTTTCTTCCAATTTTTGTGGTGTCAACCTTGTAGGTCGTGGAAGGCTAGTAGAAGCAAAACTTCCATCTTTATATTTGTGAATGGTAGGCTTCCTTGTTGCCATAATTTCTCTTTCAATTTTTCTTTCCAACCTGAATGCATTCTCCAATGAATCAGGTTCCCAAAGGTGAACCTCATGTTGGATGTTATCCTTTAAAATCCCTATGAATACATCAATCCTATGTTCCTTTGGAATATAATTTACCCTTATATTCAATTTTTGGAAGTCCTCAATGTGCTTCACCATTGAACCTTTTTGTTTGAGTTTTATCAATTGGCTAAAGAAGGTGTTGCTCTTCATATCCTCAAAATGTGCTATCATTTCCTCCATAAAAATTGACCAAGTGACAAGTGGTTTAGCATAGAAAAGCCATCGATACCATACAAAATGATTTGGTTCTAAATGTAAAGTTTCAATGCGTAACTTTTGTGTGTGTTGCACATTATGAAGATCAAAATATTGCTCCATTTGTAGTATCCATGTTACCATATCCTTGCCATCAAAATTCCTCATATCAATCTTTGGAATATGGTGGGTCTTCAATCCAACATTAGAGTCTATGAAATCATGATTAACATTTCTTTCTTTCTCATCATGATTTTCATCTATTACCTTTTCATCATTAGGAAGCATTTCTTGTAGCAACTTTGTTAAACCTTCCTTCAAACCTTCCATGTCTGCTTTTAAACCAATCTTCAATTATTCCATGTTGCCTTTCATTTTTTATTCTATACCATCCATATTAGTTTCCAGAATATTCTTCATACCATCCATCTTAGCTTCCATTTCATTTTTGGTTACTCTTTGTGAGAGCGAAATTTGTTGCACTTGGTCCAGTAATTTTGATATATCATGTTGTATTTCTTCCTCTTCTTCATGCGTCATAGTATAATTTACTAGGTGTTTCCATTTTCTTGCTTTGAGGCAGTTTAAAATCAAACAATGATATATATGCTTCACTATTCCCTTTGAATCACTTCAAACTTACTTTTCAAACAAAAGTTATGCAATTAAAAAAAAAAAAAACACACGTTTTTCTTGCTTCTAAGAGTTCGATCTTGAAACAATTGTAAATTTGTAATTTCGAATCTCCAAGTTCTAAAATTTCTTTCCGTGGTATCTCTCTGAGTCTTCTTTCTAGCCCCAAAATTCTGATCGAGATTGGATTCTTCAAGAAAGAGTTATTCCAATTCTCCCATGATGACCCGATTATGGACTAGTTTCGTAGAGCGAAGTTGTACGAGATTCCATGTGTCACTGTTTTAATTTTTGGACCTGAAATTGCTACAAGAAAAATTAGAGTTTGTGCACTTCTAGTTAATTTTTACAGAATTCAAATTTGATGCCTGAAGCCAAATCTATGACGATTTTCCCTAGGTCACCTATTTGAGATAGAATTTTGGACCCGCAAAAACCCTAACTTCCTCAGAGCATATATCCGAAAATATAGCGAACCAAGATCTGAAATTTTTACACAGTGCTCTCTGTGATTTCAGCTTGACATGGTAAACATTTCATCTTTTGAAGCCTCGTAGAAAAAAAAAGTTATAATGAAAATTCCATGATGGCTTTTTTGAAGAAGTGAAACCCTGAATCCAAAGCTCTGATACCAAATGTTATGCAACCAACTCAAAAATAGATAGATCAACGACTTAAAAATTATCCCCTTCAAGGGTGAAACTCCTTTAAATTACATAAATGAATTTTTTTTGGATTATTCAAATGAAAAAACCTCCTTTCTATATATAGGAGTCTAAGGGGTCACAATATAATCAGAGCTGACATAACAATAATAATGTAAGGGAACAACAATAACAATAATGGGCTTCTATGAGGTCCAATAATAACAATATAGGGACTACATGGACACAACAATAACAATAAGGGGGCTACACTTAAAATAAAAATTAGGGAGTGCACTAGTATTATAGGTACCTAACAAGTTAAAGATACGCTTATTATCATCAAATCATCGAAGTTCAACGTAGTCATATCTTCTAATATGGATGAATTTAGTCTTGATAACTAATGATTTTATTTTTATCTATGATCGGGATTTTTGAAGTTTTTGAGGTATGTATCTATTTAATTTATTTTACTAAATTTAAAAATGAGTTGCTATAGAATCCTTGCTTCTATAGAAAGCCTATCTTGTTGTCGATATAATGTTTAATTATGGTTTGTTTGTTACAACAGGTCCTTCGTTCTTGTTGAATGTTGGCTTTGGATCTTATAAAGGAGGATATGCTCGATCAATGTGTACTTGTTTTGAGTTGTACATGGATGCCCTATCAGTCATTTGTCTTTTTCTTTTACCTTTTACAATTCTACCAGTAGGACAAGAAAATAGTTTGAATTATCTTTGTAACATACAATTATATATTTTTAGGGCTTTTTTTGTGCATATAATGAGGTATTTCGACCTGTGTAAAATATATGGACTTTCTATAGTAGAGAGAGGTACATATAATACTATAGAGGGAAAATTTGGAGAAAATAAATGTTGTTTAAAATATATGTGATTGTGGAATAATTTTGAATTACACTATGAGTATGAATTGGTTGTATTCATTTAATTACTTTCTATGCCTTCAACCATTCCATGGTCATTAGTATTTATCGTCTTATGCCTTTTGTGTGATTTGATTTCTGATAATACAATAGAAAACAATTAGTATGTGTGTGATTGTATTCCCTAAATGGTTATAAATTCATTGCATTTATTTTTTGTCTTATGTCGATTCAATTTGTATAAGTTCTTATATGATTAGTATTTCTCTCTAGTGACTTGTTCCTTAAGGTCGATATTTGACCGGGATATATATTTGGTCTAGATTCTTGTGGTTTTATTCTAAAAATTTAGAACTTAGATAATGCCATATCTCTCATATGAATTAAATTAATGTTTATGTTATATTGTTTTCTAGGTTCATATGTTCGTTTCGATTATTTTCCTATTGGTTTAGTTCACAAACAAGTAGTTGATGATCAGTTTTTTATGAGATTGTTATAGTAACCCTTTATATTTCGGCCGAATAATAGGAATAGAGTGCATTAATTAGATTATTTTGCATTGAATCTTGATTCTAATTATAATATTGATCTTCATTTGTTCAATAAATAAGAGACTTTCATTTTAGCAATTGTCTATCTTTTATTTTGAATTAAGGATTTATTTCTTGTTTCAATTTTAATTTATAATTTCAAATATTAATTAAAATGAGGAATTACATTCTTTTTTTACTTTGTAGAAAATTATATTTCATTTATTTTGTACCAATTACAATTTGTTCTTGTATTTTTTCCTATATTATATTTTTGTACATTTCTTGTATTGTAGCACTTTGTTTTAGTTTTTCTAACATAATTTCATATTATATTTTTATATAGCAAATTGGTGTACTATATTTTAATTCATAGTATTAATTCTAATTTATAAATAACACATATAAATTAGAATTAATTAATATAAGAATATACACAGTTTTGTTCTTTTAACATCAAACTAAATCCTAACTTTTTTGTTTCCATTATCTCATTTGTATTGATAATTTATCTTTATTATATAATATTTTATTAATCATTAACTCTTATTTTTAGGTATAAATAACAATAGTTTAGGTCTTATTAGATAGTATAGGTTAGAATTAGTTTTTACCTTGGTATATTATTTGTAAGAGGAGGAATCTAAAGGCTAACAAAGCCTTAAAACTCATCGAGAATGATCACACCAAAAAATTAGGGTTATTTAAAGAGATCCGGTTTGGGTCATTTCTCCCTTGCTGACTAGGGTGCAAAAACCCGCGTCAACAGGTTCATGTTTGTAGGCGAAATTTATTTGCTATATGAAAGGATGTGGCCTATTGATCTAAGTTTGAAAATTGATGAAAGATGGATCAACATGGCTATCAAGTGGTAGCTTTCATTTCAAAGGCAGTAGTCCCTTCCAGTAGTGTCTGACAAACGAACAGTGGCAGTAGTCCCTTTTAGTGAAAAATGATAAACGAGCAGTGTAGCATTCCATTTCAGTAGTAGTTAATAAACAAGTAGGGATATAAATTCCTTTTAGTAGAAAATGGTAAACATGCAAGTGGAAGCTTGTTGAGCAGTGATGTAATAGCAATTTGTAGCTTGTGTTTTCCAATGTAATAAAAGGAAGATTGATGCCTTATATATGTTACACATGTGTATGACAATGATTATCATGTTATGTTTTAAATGATTTACTTATGATGTTTCTTACATGAGTAACTTCTAAAGTGATTGAAAAAGTTTAATTAGTTAAGAGATATATAATTTGCACGCTACTGATTAACCCACCCACCCTCTCAGTAGTGTCCTGGTTTCCATTGTTTTTAACAATAAGAGTACTTCTGCCCCTATTCCTTCTCTAGAGCACGTCTCGTTAAATAACAACTTCCAAACTAGATGTTTTTCCTGTTTTTGTTCAATCTTAGCAAGTAGTTGGTCTATTTATATCATTGCTTCAAGATTTGTGAATAGGTTGCAACAAACCATGGATTCCTCTACTACATATACAGATAGATTCTTGAATCCCTTAGCATCACTCACAACAATAGGAGTTTATATTCTTTGTACAGTCTTCACTTATAATCCCCAAATACATATATGGTCACATACGATAAATCCATTTATAAGTTTCCTCACAACTTTCTAGCCCAAGATCTGGAAAGTAACATGCGATGGGTAGCCGAGATATCAACCAAAACTATGTCCATAACCATGCTTTTGTTTGGTATTTTGGTAAGAGACACCACTAAATTGTTGATGAGACCTAATTAATTTACCCTTCTAGAATCGAATGAGTAGAGATAGTCATATAGTTCGGTCTAGCTTTGTCATGACCGAATTAGGCATGAGATTATGGGAAGCTCCTAAATATAACATGAAATTGTGAAGAATTTTAGTATGAATGTTAAGGGTGATGTAAACTAGAGGTTTTTCATCATATTTTTCTTTGACATGTGGTTCATATTCTACGGTAGGGTTATCTTTCTGAATATTTAAAGTTTCATTATGAGAAACTGCTTCAGCAAGATTTACAAGCCTTTGTATGTGGGGTTGATATATTGGTTTTTGGGCTAAATCTAATAAAGGTATTGGGACCTTTATCTTACTTAGTTAATATTCCAAGAAGAAAAACGAGGTTATGTTTCCTTCACCCTATTTAACTGGTTGAATTTGTAGTTGAGATGGCACAGGGTCATGGTTTATTGGTCTCCTGACTTGGGTTTAGGCTGGAATCCTAATTTATCTTCCTCTTATGATGTGAGGGCCCTTGTATTCTATTCAAAATTTTAGAAGGTGGATGATTTTCATTAGGGGTTGGTTCTTAATCAAGTAAAAGCGTAGAAGTTTTGACCTGATGCCCTTCCCTGAACCGTCTTCCTAGTTTGGGACATAAGTCATAGTTCCTCCTAAGTTTTTCCTTTAATGTGTCCATGATTCATTGATATTGAGAGGTGGTAATTTCATAATCATAGTGTGAATTGTATGCCTCTCACAACACTAATGAGTTTTTGCTTCAGTTTCTGTGATGCAGAAGGTGATGTTTTGATATCCTACCCAATTTATGTTTCTGTCTTGGATAAATTTGTGAGAAAATCCATATGTTTGGAGGTTCAAATCCCTTCTAACAATGGGTTGTATCAGTTGATATCCATACCTCTTTTCTCTATGCATATGGTTAGGGTTAAATGAACTACTAATGAAAGTGGTATTTGGGGGTTGTTGTATTTTTTTTTTGCTCGATCCCTATAATTTAAATTTTACAAATTTATTTGACAATTTCCTTATCAGCCTAGTCATTTCTTTGATCTTTTCTTTTGATGTCTCCTTATTATATGTGGAGTGATTAGGTTCATATTTTACCTTATTTTTCCTTTATATTTCCCATTTCCCTTTTCTCTCTCAGCACCATAGTTCTCGTCTCTGGTCTCAATCCTTCATAGTTTTCTTGTAGCAGTTAAGTCCCCTTCTATCTCGATTGCATTAGATTGCATATATATCACATACAAGTTATCCAAAGATATATATAATACAATAGGTATATATAT
>APFE031745142.1:0-14323 GCA_000404065.3 Pinus taeda
ATACATAGTTGCATTTCTTGGATTTTATGCTTGTATTTGTCTTGTTCTTTGCATGTGCAGGTGTCTGTTCACGAGGATCGTGAGGATTGTGACCATCTGAAGTGAAAGAATGGAAGCAACGACTCTTCTACGAATACTAGTGTTGGATTCGAGGTAGGCTCTCATCATTGGCCTTTACTTTGCAATTAGGAACCTATGTGTTAGCGTTGTTCGATTGTTGCTAGACCCCATTTAGGCTGGTGGGATTGCCTTTGTCCGCAGAGGGGATTTACCTGTACAACACAGTTTGAGCTACATGAGGATGAGAAAGGCATGCTCTATACATTTTCCGACACAATTACTCAGCAGGGGCTGCATAGCCATATTTGTGCACTTTTCTAGAGGAATGGGTCAGGCTGCATGAAGGGTCAGCAGGCAAGGATTACATAGTTTTTCTAGGGAACTTCACAGGAGAATGCAGCTATAATTGTGCAATTCCCAGAAGGAACTACGAGTTGGTTGATGGGTCACTCACAACAAAAACTATGCAATTCCCAGAGGGAACTTCCAGTTGGTTTTTGGGGTCACTTGCAGCCAAAACTACACAATTCCCAGAGGGAACTGGTAGTTGGCTTCTCAGTCACTGGCAGCAGAAACTATGCAATTCCTAGAGGGATCAGGAAGTTTGCTCCTAGCTGAGAAAATTGCACTGAGGCTAGAAGGCTAGCCTGTTGATCATCTCTACACAATTTGTAAGTTGAGATGACTGATGGGTAGTGGAAGGCCTACTCATGAGCACTATGTAATTTTTGAGATGAAGATTTGGTCGACTGTCTGAATGACTGAATATGAAAACTACACAATTTTTTGAAGGAGATAGGGATAGGTACTTGGTCTTTGTCCAGGCTATCTGGACAATGTCCTCAATCAACTAAATGGGTGAGTTCAATGGCCTCTGTGAAATTTTTAACGGGAGTCTGTCCCGGGGTGACGGTTTTGTCCGACTGTCCGGGTTGCTACCATGAGAGTTGATTGAGCTGCTTGCAAGCAGCACAACTTGAAATGCAAAGTCATAGAGTTTCAAAGATGAAAAATAAGTTCCATTATCAAAAATAGGTAATACAGGAACACCAAAGCATGAGATGATATTTTTCTAGAGGATGTTGATAACCTCTTGTTCGTTCATTTGTTTGGGTAGAACTACCTCTGTCCACCACGTAAAGTAGTCAGTTTTCATTAGTATATAGTGGTGTTTCTTTGACAAATGAGGGAAAATTCCCCCAATAATGTATATGCCCCATTGTTGGAATGTCTCAGTCACTGCAACAGGGTGTTTCGGGGTTGTTGATCTTCGCATTGTCTTGGCACATCGCTAATAGATGGGGCATTTTTGGGCATACACATGTGCATCCTTGAATAATGTGGGCTAGTGAAAAGTAGCCCACATAAACTTGTGTGCAGTGGTATTTCCTGCAAAGTGACCCTCAATGGGTTGTCATGTAGATCTTGAAGTGCCTTCTCTAATTCCTATGACTCCATGCACATGAGAAAAACTCCATTATGTGCTTTATGTAAAGAACTCCATGCACCAACTAATATGCTAAGGCTTTCAAGCACAATGCCCTCTTCTGTCTGATAGAAAACTGAGAGGGTATGTTGTCATGCTTAGGGTATTGGCTTACATCTAAGCACCAAGAGGTTATGTTTTCCATGGGTTTTGCTTGCCTTATTTCATACATTTCAATCTCCTTCTCCCAACCGATGAGCTCTTCTTCAATGTTCGAAGCGTGTACTACTTTAGCTACAAGTTTGTAGAGCCCTTGTCCTTTGATTGCATGTATTCGTTTTAGTTCAAGATCATATTCTTGCAAACCTGTCATCCAATTTTCACATCATTCTCCTACCTCTTGTTGTATCAACAATGTACGAACTAATGGGTGCAGGACAAGGACTATGCAGTGGTTCTTTAGCAAGTAGGGCCTGAAGTGTTTCACTGCCTTGTAAACTACATAAGCTTGTTTGTCAATGGTGGGGTAGTTAACCTCTGGTTCCTGTATGCTTGCATTGATGAAAGATATGGGACGTTCATCATTAGCTTTGTCTTTCTAAGTGAGTACTACAATGAGTGAGCTATTGGAAGTGAAGGTGTATAGCAAGAAATATTTTTTGAAATCTGGGTTGTAAAGTGCAGGCGCTTTGGCAATGGCTTGCTTAATCTAGGAAAATGCATGCTTTTCTTTCTTGCCCTAGGTGTACACTACATATTTATTAATCATTTCATGCATGGGATTGACTATTTATGCATAATTGGAGATGAATTTCTGAAGGAAGTTTATCTTGCCCAAGAAGGATTGTCTGGCTTTCTTATTGATGGGTGAGGAATTCGTGTGATATCTTGGACCTAGACTGGAACCACCTTGATCCCTCTCTTGGCAACAATGTGTCTAAGGAGGTTCCTCTCTGACACGATGAATATGGTCTTCTTGGGATTCAAGGATATCCCGTATCTTCGACATCGCTAGAAAATTTTCTTAAGATGGCGTATGTGGTCTTCTTGTCTTCTTGAGAACAAAGTCACATCATTGAGGTATACCACCACGCTTTGCCCCATGAGTCCACTAAAGGCGATGTCCATAGCATGCTAAAATATTGTGCCTGTGTTTACAATCCCAAATGGAATTTGTCTATATCCGAACGTACCCCACTTGGTATGGAAAGTAGTTTTGAGTCTGTCAGGTTCTGCTACTAGAACCTAATTATATCCTTAAAAACTATCAAGGAGAGAGAACATCTGTGGCCAAGATACTGTTTGCAAAATATGGTCCATAGATAGAACAGGGTAGTTGTCTTTGTCCAAGGCACAATTAATGTTCTGGAAATAGACACACAAGAGGATTTCCCTAGACTTCTTCCATATAGGCATAAGGTTGGAGAACCTAGTAGAATGAAGAACTTTATATATGATCTTTATGTCCAAAAATTTAGTAAGATCTTTTTGTATGAAGGGTTCAAGAGATAGATGTACTTTTCTTAGATTTTGTTGACATGGCTCACCCATTGCTTGATTAGAATGATATGTTAGATGATCCATGTGTCATAAGTTTTCAGGTCATCATACATCCATGCAAACACATCTCAATACTATTTGAACAAGCAGATGAAGGCTTATCATTCTTGCTATGTACAACATGTACCAAGATTGACAAAATTCAGATCCTTTTATATTCCCATGTTTATCAGTTCATGCCTCATGGTGGAACTATGGGTCTCACTATTCCTTGGCCCTTAGAACCACTCTTGTAGGTCATATAGCCTTTCCAGTGATACCACACCTACTATGATAATGTGGTCTTCCATGTCATTAGCCCATGCTTGCAGAGAGCGCTCATGCTCATCATCGTCTATTGCTGCATCTTTGGAAACGTTAGCGTTGGCCATAAAATGTAGAATCTGTTTATCATCATTAAACACACATAAGTTAGTTATGTTGTCCAGAATAGATGGTTTGTACAAAATTTCAATAGTAAATCTATCCCTAATCGGTGACATTCTTGAGGATGCATTTTCTAGTGCATTGGTAGCTGCATTATGCATACATGTCACAACAATGATATTAAATGCTTGCAATTTTAAGATTAGTCACCATACCTCTTCTTGGTAGTTTTCTATATGTGGTGATAAATAGTGAATGATGTCACGTACCTATCATACCACTATATCTAAATCACCTACCACTTTAACCATGACCACATTGAGGCTGATGGCTTTCTGCAAGCCCAACACAAATGCTTCATATTCTACTACATTTTTCATGCACTCAAACTCTAAGGGGCTTGACACAAGATGCCTCCTATTGCAAGGGCTAATCAGAACACACCCAACTCTTGAGCCGTCTTGTATCTTTGATCCATCGAAGTACAAAGTCTAAAGCTCATCTATACGTGGACCGCTTGATGTGCTAGTATTGCTGCTACTACTGCTACTATTGGTACAATGTGTTTTACAAGTTTCATTACAATCATTTGGGCAAGGAAGGAGTCACAAATGTGATTCTGATCGGTTTGAGCCAACCATGAAGGATAACATGCCATATTTGTGTCAAGGAGGCTGTTGCCAAACATGAGTTCTGTGAGAGCCAACATTCATTCTTTCCATTGATGGGAGTCACATTATGCTTCACGTACCACTCGAATTCACCCAAATTTAATTGCACTTTGGCTTGTATGGAAGGCACATGTGAGACAAGTCTATAGGGAAATATCCATCTAGCTTGTTGGACGAGTCTCCGCTGAGTAATAGACCATATGCTTTTGGTATGTCCACAACAACTATGTCGATGCATTGGTGGACTCGACTGTCATGGGATAGTTAGATGTTCATGTCCCGTAGTTCACCAATAGTTGGTACTGATGTTCAATCAAGTTGGATGATTCACGCAGATGTCTCACTCCATTGTGCATTGATATTCTTAGCAATGGAGAGTGGCATGACATTGGCTGCTGCGCTAGAATGAACGAAGAAGTTGGAACATTTTAGTTAAAACCTTGGAACGAAAGTAGTAATGGAGGGCAACCTAAGTTTTATTCTTCCATCTCGGGTGTATTGAGCACAGTGGAAAGTGACCTGGGAGGTGTTCTTGCTCCCTGGATACTAGAGGCTACACTGTCTACTATTGTCTACCCCAAAGTGTGCAGTAGGATATCTCGCTAACTTTGAATATTAGCCAACGCATTAGGGACCTAGGTAGGAAAGCAATAATAAGCTAGTACCGTTATGGAGGGAAGACCAACCTTTTAATTCACTTACTTACACCGCTCTCTCTTACCGGACCAGAAACAAGATACTCTTAGCCAAGCCTTCTCATTGAGACCTTAGGGTAGGGTGATTCTCCTCCTTTTCTTTTCTTTTATTGGAAAGGCATGCCCAAGAATCATGATTGAACAAACTGATGTTCTTTAGAGTTTTCTTCATGTCATTAACAATGTTGTATCCTAGAGGTGTTAGACTCACTAAGGTGTCTAAGGTGGAATGGATGTTTGTGTTGTCCGGCAAAGTGTTTCACAACTTGCTATTTATGGATGTACTATTCTCCATCATTTTCTTCCAGCACTTGCTTTGTGTTTTTTGCTTCAGGGTGATGAGTGGATCGGCCTTCCTTATCAGCAGTCTGATATTTTCTTGTATCTCCCCAAGTGTAGGAGAAGCCCCTTTATTTCTAAGATCGTAATGGTCATTTTGCTTCCAGGGTTCCTTCTCAGTGTTCGTTTGCAAGCACTAATACGTGTTCACCACATGCCTAGAGCTTGATGGCTCATCAGGTGCAACCTCTTGATCATTATCAGTGTCTTTCGACTGCTCCTACATATTGCTTCACACATTGAGTGTATGACTTTAGAAAGCATTTGTGACTCACTTCAAGTTCGAGAAAGAGTTCTGGGGATGATGTTCCTCTTGGAAAGAATAGAACTTAGGATCCACACATTGTTAGAGCTCGAACACAAGCTTCTGTGCAGTTTTAGAAGTGAATTGGTCACTGATCGATGAGCTACTTACCTGTCTCTACTTGGGCGGATGACTGCTTGAAAAACTGTATGTTTTACATTGCTTGAGTTTGGACACTTTAGTGGTCAAGATCTTGACAAGGTGAGTAGGGGGCTCAATATCGGTTGCTTCCTTTTCTCTACCCTTGTTCACCGTTCTTTAGGACTTCAGGCTCACATCCTTGGAGTCCTTCATCGATTTAGCATCCATGATGACTCCAACTGCATGCAGGTCTTTCTCAACATTGATAGCCTCTTCACAATTTTTCAATAGTGTGAGTCTTGTAGCTCTCTTAATGTACTGCTCAATGCTCATTTGCAATGTAGACGTGTAGTAATCAGTGTTGATGGAGTCATGAGGCTTAGTGTTTGCTGGGAACTTGCTCAATATGTGTGTAAACCTTTGATTGAAATCTTTCACTTTCACTTTTCCCTCCATCTTGAGGCTTCCCAACTCTTTGAGTAGCATGGTTGGGGTCTTGTCATTAGCAAAATTCTCAAGGAACCTTCGTTTAACTGTGACCCAGTTGTGTATAGGGTTCAGTGGATGACTATGATACCATGCAGTTGCATGACCAACCAATGTACATGGCAACAATCTACATGTGACATCATCATAACATACCTTGAGGGTCTGCAGTTGTAGGTAGAAGTTGTCTAGGTGGTCTTCCACCTTTACTGTACTATGAGGGTCGAAATTGATGTTCATTCTCTCCACCTGCCTCAGCATGTTATGCAAGACAACAGGGAGAGCTAATGGTCCCTGAGTCATCCATTCAATATTTGGGTCAGTGATCTATTCTTCTTCTTTGTACTCTTCCTCTCCTTAGGAGTCTGATGTTTCTAACTTTGAGTCTCTTGGTTCATCTCCACCTTTGCCTACTTCACTTCCTTCCCCTTTGCCTCCTACACCAAAGTTTGATCTTGAGATCACAAGAGTGCCTTATTCACATTGCCGGAGGATTGGAGGTTTCTTTTCGTCTTAGATAACTTCTCCTAGACCTTCAAGTGTAGGAAGGGTTGCTTCTTCCACTGATGATCCAACAACACTCGTGGGAGTGACCTTCGGTTACTTTACTACACGTGGAAGATGTTCTCTATCTGGGATGAGTCAGACTACTTTTGTGAGGTGGCGAGTGATGGGACGAATGGAGCGAAGGTGTTGATATGAAGTCTCGTGCTTAGCACTGGGAGGTGAGGAGTAACCAACTGCTTAGTTTCGTGTAGGTGAGAGAGAGTGTCAATTACTTCCTTGACCATATGTTTGTTGAATAAGTGTGAGGGGAATTTCAGCCATGTAAAACAGGCTATCCTCCTTCTAGCACCAGAAATGTTTACGGTGCTAGACCCACCAACATTCATGGGATCACCTTTGTATGAAGTCCCAACTAGACCTCACACCATTTGGTGTAGGATTCCCATCTAGTAGGATGGCCTGGTTGCCAGCGTCTTAAGGATTTGCCTCAACTATTGCTTGTCAACACACGAGAGTGGTCCGCTTTGTCTTCGAGAAGTGATGTTCGCATGCCTCGTGAGTGTAAGTGTACTCGTGTCAATGGTTCTTTCACTGTGAGGGTAAGAAGGTGAAGGTGAGTTCCAGGTTGAAAGGGATCAACCCCAACTCAGCTAGGAACACACAACACAAAAGGACATACATAGCTTCTGGCGAAGTAGTCCACTTGGATGCTGCAATCACAAGATAAGATAACATGTACAACACTCACGGATCAGTCTGAATGAGTTCAATGGTTGTTATAGTAAGGTTCATTTGAAAGGTTTATCTGATGTCCGACAGAGTAGTCGACACAGACGAGACAACATTAACAGCATATACAACACATTTCCATTAATAGATTATGCATTACAACAAATGAATCTGTTTAGATGTAGAACACACCTTAAAGCAACATGCATTACAAGTGTTAAATATGATTCTTACAACAAATACAATACATGTGTGAAAGTGTGTTGGCCGGTTAATAGGCTTTTGAATTAAGCTAAATTTCCAGGGCACGTCGTTAGACCATACATCAGTAAGCCCATCAGTGGTGCATTGAAGTGACTACTTGTTCCTCAAATATAAGATTATAGACTCTCTTAGCTATGTGGGAAGAGATGAGCTGAAAAGTCCTTTCATGTACAAATGAGGGGGTATTTATAGCCAAGGGTGAAACTGACCCTTGTGGCTATTCGACTACCCTCATGACCGTTCAACTTGCATGAACTTCCCACTCACATGACTCTATGTTCAATAAGTGGGTCTCTCGAACTTCCATGTTACATCACACTGATTAACAAAAAGCCCATAATGGAGATGTGAACTGATTGATAACAAGCCAATAGTGGAGATGTGGGCAACATGACTCATGACTTGACATGACATGACATGACATGAAAATGCTAGTACATTCATGTTGCTATTGGAGTCCATGTAGACCTACAGTGCTGCAGAGTGATGGATGTCTTCATGGTGTATCATAGCTTCATCTCTGCATGTTGAAGTGCATGGAGTCTTCTATGGTCCTCAGTTCACTTGATGAAGCTTTAATATGTTCCTTTCTTTCATGCTAGAAGGCTTGACAAGCTCACTTGTTCACGAAGGTCCGTGTTCATTGCATTCATCTACTTCACATGCTTTGTTTTTTCGTCTGTTGGTGAACCTGTGCATTTGCATATGCTCCCTTCATTCATCCATTTATCATCTTGACATGTTCGTTGGTATACCTATACATTAAGTCACTCATGATGAGATGACATCAAATCCAAAACCTCCTAGTCTACCATGACACATCATCATTCAGATGCACGTGACCAGGAGAGGTAGCCGGGCTGTGATGTGGAATGATGGCACCAAGAAGCTGCTGATGAAATCTGTGTAAGAGTCATTGAGGCATGGAGACAGAGAATATTAGTCGACAGTGAGTGTCTGCATGTTTTGGCTTGTTCTAGAGGCAAAATTGCATAAATTTTGGGATAGCTTGAAGTGTTTCACTGCCTTGTAAACTGCATAAGCTTTTTTGTCAATGGAGGGGTAGTTAAGATCTAGTCCCTGCATGATTGGACTCATGAAAGATATGGGACATTGATCATTATCTTCGTCTTTCTAAGTAAGTACTATAGCGAGTGAGTTATCAGAAGTGAAGGTGTATAGTAGGAAATATTTTTTGAAATCTGGGCTGTAAAGTGGAGGCGCTTTGGAAATGGCTTACTTAATATGGGAAAATGCATGCCTTTATTTCTTTCCCTAGGTGTACACTATATCTTTCTTAATCATTTCATGTATGGGATTGACTATTTGCACATAATCGAAGATGAATTTCTGAAGGAAGTTTATCTTGCCCAAGAAGGATTGCATGGCTTTCTTTTTGATTGGGTGAGGAATCCATGAGATAGCTTGGACCTAGTCTGGATCCACCTTGATCCCTCTCTTGGAAATAATGTGTCTCAAGAAGTTCCCCTCTGACATGGCGAATACATTCTTCTTTGGATTCAAGGATATCCTGTATATTCGGCATCGCTCGAAAATTTTCTTAAGATGGCGTATGTGGTCTTCTCATATTCTTGAGAACATAGTCACATCATCGAGGTATACCACCACACTCTGCCCAATGAGTCTGCGAAAGTTGGTGTCCATAGCACACTAACTGGACTTCTTTTGTACAGGCACAAGGTTTGAGACCCAAGTTGAATGGTGAACTTTATATATGATCTGTATATCCAACAATTTAGTAAGATCTTTCTTTATGAAGGGTTCAAGGGATAAATGTACTTTTCTTAGCTTTTGTTGATATGTCTTGATCCCTTCCTTGATTGGGGTGATATGTTGGATGATCCCCGTGTCATAAGTTTTCAGGTCATCATACGTCCACACGAACACATCTCAGTACTATTTGAAGAAGCAGATGAAGGCTTATCATTCTTGTTGTGTACATGTACTAAGATTGACAAACTTCGGATCCTTTTGTGTTCCCATGTTTATCAGTTCATGCCTCATGGTGGAACTATGGGTCTTGCTATTCCTTGGACCTTGGAACCGCTCTTGCAAGTCATATAGCTTTTCCAATGATACCACACCTATTATGATAATGTAGCCTTTAATGTCATCAACCCCTACTTCTAGACAACACTCTTGCTCATCGTCATCTATTGCTGCGTCTTTGAAAACGTGAGTGTTGGCCATAAAATGTAGTATCTGTTGATCATCATTAAACATGCATAAGTTAGTTATGTTGTCTCGAATAGATGGATTGTAAAAAATTTTAATAGTAAATCTATCCCTAATCAGTGACATTCTTGAGGCTGAATTTTCTAGTGCATTGGTAGCTGCATTACGCATACATTGCACAACAATGACATTAAATTCTTAGAAGTTTGATATTAGTCACCATACCTCTTCTTGAGAGTTTTTTAGATGTGGTGATAAATAGTGAATGGTGTTACGTACCTGCCATACCACTATCTCTGAATCACCTACCACTCTAAGTATGCCCACATTGAGGCTGATGGCTTTGTGCAAGCCCAACATAAGTGCTGCATATTCTACTATATTTTCGTGCACTCAAACTCCAAGGGGCTTGACAAGAGATATTTCATGTTGCAAGGGTTGATCAGAACACACCTAGCTCCTGAGCCATCCTGTGCCTTTGATATGTCAAAGCATAAAGTCCATAACTCATCTATATGTGGACCACTTGATGTGCTAGTACTGCTGCTACTACTGTCATTGCTACTACTGCTACTATTGGTAAAATGTGTTTTATAAGTTTCATTACCATCAGTAAGGCAAGGAAGGAGTAGCAACTATGTCTTTGATGTTGTTTGAGCTAGCCATGCAGGATAACACCCTAGCGTTGTCTCAAGGAGGCAGTTGCCAAACATGAGTTCTCCGAGAGCCAACGTTCATTCTTTCCATTGATGGGAGTGATATTATGCTTCATGTAGCACTCGGATTCTACCCACATTTGGTTGCACTTTCCCTTGTATGGAAGCCACATGTGAGGCGAGTCTATAGCGAAATATCCATATAGCTTGTTGGACCAGTCTCTACTGAGTAATAGACCATATGCTTCCCGTATGTCCACAAAAACTATGTTGATGCATTGGAGGACTCGACTGTCATGGGATAGCTAGATGTTCAGGTCCCATAGTTCACCAATGGCTCGTACTCATGTTCAATCAAGTTGGTTGGTTCACGCAAATGTCTCACTCCATTGTGCATTGATCTTCTTGGCAATGGAGAGTGGCATGACATTGGCTATCATGCCAGAATCAATGAATAAGTTGTGAACATTGTAGTTAAAACCTTGAAATGAAAGTAGTAATGGAGGGCAACCTATGTTTTCTTCTTCCATCCAAAGTGTATTGAGCATGATGGAAAGTGATATGGGAGGTGTGATTGCTCCCTATTTGCTGGAGGCTACATTGCCTACTGCTCTATCCCAAAGCATACAATATCTAGCTTTGGATCTTAGCCAACTCGAACAAACTGATGTTCATTAGAGTTTTCTTCATGTCATCAACAATGTTGTATTCCAAAGGTGGTAGACTCACCGAGGTGTCTTGGGTGAAACGGATGTTCATGATGTTCCGCAGAGTGTTTCAAAACTTTCTACTCATTGATGTACACTTATCCGTCATTGTCTCCTAGGACTTGCTTTGTGTTTTTTGCTTTAGGGCGATGAGTGGATCAACCTTCCTTATCAACACTCTCATCTTTTCTTCCATCTCCCCAAGTGTAGGGGGAGCCGCTTTACTTTTAAGATTATAATGGTGAGTTTCCAAGGCTCCTTCTCAGTGTTTGTTTGTGAGCACTGATATGCATTCACCACATGCCGAGAGCTTGATGGCTCATCAGGTGCAACCTCTTGATCATTGTGAGTGTCTTCCGGCCGTTCCTGCATATTGCTTCGCGCATTGAGTGTATGACTATAGCAAACATTTGTGACTCACTTCGAGTACCAACAAGAGTTCTCGGGATGATGTTCTTCTTGGAATGAATAGAAAATAGGATCCGCACATTGTTCAAGCTAGAACACAGGCTTTTGCGTAGTTGTTGAAGCGTACCGGTTGCTGATTGATGAGCACTCCTTAGTGTAAAGGTCAATAGTTCGAAACTTGGTGGGAAAAATTGATATATATCTAGTTGCAACAAAAAAAAAAAAAAAAAAAATACGAACCATAGACAGAATATCTAAGACCAATAATATAACAAATATATATATAATATTATATATAATATAATATATATAATCAACTTGACAGTATTATTATTTTATTTTGTAATAAATTAAAAAATATATACTAAATTGATTAAAAATTAAAAAAATAATAAAATTATATTAATTTAATTTTACATTTGTTATGAAAAGTTGTTAAAATAACATTATACTAATAATAAGAAAACAAATTATCTATATTTATAAATAGTAATATTTATTAATACAAAATATAGATTTTCTTAATTTAATAATAAAATATAAAAAAACATTTACACTATTTTGAAATTCTAAACAATTCTCTTTTTTGATCAGGCTATTTTCTGGCATGACCTTTTCAAAAACCATCACCTCATCTATAATTAAAAAGAACTTAACAAAATATAAAATATTACACATGTACTAATAATAATTATAAATCGTTATAAATTAATGAAAAATAATTCTCTTTCTTGATCACGCTATTTTTTCCTGCATGACGTTTTTCAAAAACCATCGCCTCATCTATAATTAAAAAGCACTTAGGTCACTAACCCTTTTCATTTCACCTCCCTTATTCAATCATTCGGCTTCACAGAGGAGCCAATGAGCTTCCATAAATCTTGCATTATTAAACCCTCCACTTGCATTGTCTAAATCTTACACTGCGCTTCAAGATACCCTTCTCTCTTTTCTAGCTTATTGTGTTTCACGGGTTTTATACGCTTTACTTTCCTGTGCTCTCTACTTTCCTGCATACCTCGCCCACGGATTCCAATCTCGCTTGTGAAGATATGCCGCAAAGCGATTTGGACTCTGCTGCTTGTGATAATGATGGAGGTTCATATATTGAACCCACTAACACTGAAGAACAAAGCAACGCTATGGCTGTTGTTGATGGTGGTGTCAGATCTCTGATTCCACAGGCCTGTCATACAGAAGGTCGTACTAGTGTTGTTGGAGATCCTAATGCCAACAGTATGGGTGAACGATTACGGAAATACAGAGGTGTGAAGCTTACTAATAGAAAATGGAGGGCACAAGCTAGTTATCGAAAAAACGATCCTGAGAAATCGAAAAAGTCGGTCCATCTTGGAACTTTTCCGACAGCAGAGATGGCTGCAGTTGCCTACGACGCAGCAGTCTTGGTCCTAAGGGGCGAGTCACGTGCCAATCGTCTGAACTTTCCAGAGTATTCTCCTCACATCAAAAGCATAGTAGAAGGCTTTTCTCCTTCAGATATTGCAAGTAACATGAAGTACGTAGCGTCGAAGGCTGCGAAAAACATAGGACATCTACTTAGTCTGGAGAATAAGGATAGCCAACAGGAGGATGAGGGATTTGAAGTTTCTGCTGCAATGCCAGCTGCCGCCATTAGTTCTTCTTCAGCTTCATTGATGTCTTCCAATATAGGTATGCATCCTCAAATTTGGTATTCCACTTTGTTTTCTAAAGATTTTTTTAAGGTAGTGATTAAATTAGGTTTTCTTTCCAAAATGAATTAGATATATTGGAAACTCATAGTTTAAAGGTTAGAAACTGGACCCCTGATCCATTCCATTCATACTGCTGATTTTCCATTCCATTCATACGGCCAGCGGGAGTAAAGCAACGTATAAAGGAGGTGGCCCGTGCTGCAGGAAGAGAGCGCCAAATAAGAAGAAAAATCTACGATGATAAACAAGATAGCGGTATCAGCTGTTTCTCGGTCATGCAGGAGCCTGAACACGAGTGCAGTACTCCGGTGGGCATTGCAAAAAATAATGTGAATAATGAGAAGATCCACCCTGGGCAATCAAGCAGAGGCTGCGCAGCAGATAGTGGCATTTCCAGTTTCTCATTCGCGTATGACCCGCTCCATGAGTCCAGTGTACATGAGCCTAAATTTCCAATTTCAAATCCAAATTCTATGCCCAAAAAAGTGCAGAGTTTCGATGAGTTAATCGACATAGCGAAGGACCCTTACATGCCCTAGTGTGTGTGCCCTCCTTGGCCAATACCCACCCTGACTCTCTCTGGAAAAATAGAAGTTTGGGCAAGGGAACCACCTCCGCAAATGCGTCAGAAAGACTGGGAAACTCACATAAATTCCTTGGGGTTGAACAGAAATATTGTTACTTCATTTACATATTATTTGATAATAGAGGTTTATTGGGATATTTTCATAATATTTTGTAATGTTTAGAATATATATTTTTATTTGAAACATTTATGGCATCGAGAGAGTATTCTGTAGCTTAGTATTAGGGACATTTATAATTATTTTCATGCTTAAATTAGATTTAAAACATATTCACTATATATAATATAAATTATGAAAATATATTATAATATATATATAAATATATCATTATAATTTTTTTTAATATCTATTATTATATAATTATCATTATAATTATTTTTATTTTAAAAACAATTTATTATCATTTATATTTTTGTTTAATGGTGCATATAACAATTAAATTAATAAAAATCATTCTGAAAAACAATTTATTACAATTTATTTTTTGTTTAGTTATTGATATAACAATCCAACTGAATATTTTAAAGTTAATGTGAAATAACACAATTGTATTTAAACTTGAAAAAAGATAAAATAATTAAAAAGGG
>APFE031745144.1:0-10093 GCA_000404065.3 Pinus taeda
ATCCAAGGGTATCCCAAAACAACATCTATGTTATCCATATCTGAAGCATAAAAATCACCATGAAACACATACTTATCCATAGAAAGTTTCAAATCCTTATAAATTTGAACATCCTTATCATCCACCTGTGTATTTTCAATATGTTTTACTGGGACTTGCAATTTTTTTTTGCCAATTTAACATTGATGAAATTATGTTTACCATTAGGATTGATAGAAACAATGATCTTCTCTTTCTGAATCAATCCATGAACCTGCAGTAAGGAGATACCTGTAGCAATTAACCCCTTATGTGTCTCATTCTCCTTTTTTCTAGCTTGAGACCATTTGTCCAAAAGGACTTTTTCAAATTCTGCATCTGAAAGTTTGGTCAACTGCTTGTGGTCAAGTGATTTCCACCCTTTGGCAGCCCCATCTTTTAAATTAAACCACACTGAAGCCCTCCAATATGTCCCAAATATACGCTTTAGGTCCTTTATGAATTCTTCAATAGTCGGACCATCATCTTTTCCTGTAAAAAATTCCATGCTAGAAGCCATGAAGGTTTGAAAAAATCCACTTACTTGGCGAAAATTTGAAAATGTCACAGTTTCGTCAATATTGCTCAGAATATCTATTATAACCTGTTTTTGGAAATGTAACAACCATTCTGCATCTGCCCATGTGATAGAAATCTTGATCCAGACACTAGAATTCCAGATCTGCGCTGCTACTCTCCCGCCGTCACCCAAAATTTCTGAAAAAAGTGATGATTTTAAATCAGCGATATCTCCCTCATCCGAACTTCGATTCGCCTGATTTTTTTTTTGAAATTGGGTTTTTTTTCACAAAGATTCCATATCTGCAATTATATCTTGCAGATCTTGCCCCAGGACGTCTAGATCTGCGCCGCAAACTCGCTGCCCTGAAAAATTATCTACAACCCCACTGATTTTTAAATCAACGATATCTCCTTTATCCGGACTCCGATTTGACCGATTTTTTTTTTGAAATTGGCTATTTTTTCACAAAGAATACAGATCTGCAATCAGATTTTTCAAATCTTGAACCAAAACTTACAGATCTGATCTGCAAACTCGCCGTCCTTGAAAACCTGCAAAAAGGAAAAAAAAATTCTCCACTTTTGTGCCCAAGAAAGTGCTCTAATACCACTTGTTGTATATATAAACCAGAAAGATATCAGAATATTATAGATCTGATAAGAACATACAAGATAATGCAGATAACCCAGAAATGATATGAATTGCTTCTTTATTGATCAAACCCTTAAGGTAGGGCAACACCATACATTCACTCCTTAAGGAAGGAGAACCCTCCACAAGCCATATGCTTGTTCATACAAGAATACTTCTCTTCATATCTCTCCATGTGGAGTCTCTAGCCTCTATATAGGCCTCATACATACAATACCATGCATCATTACCATGGTTTCCTCATACCATCAACTAATACCATGGGCCCCTTACATTATTATTAACTACTTGTGGTCCCTTACATGACATGGGTTAACCACCTTATTTATTACTATGGTCCATCCCATTATTACATTATTACCTTGGGTACCTCCCTCGGTACCCCATATTACCCCCCCTAGGTATATAACAGTTGTGGTGAACATTTGTTCTATGGATCCCAGAATGATTGGGCACAAGATGGATCATAAGCATCCCATCCCACCAATGGTATTTCTAGCCACAAGGCATTGTTAGTTGTTTGGTGGCAGCCATTAGCTATTTGAAAAATATTAGGCCTCTACAAAGAGCTTCATTATCAAGAATCAGATTCGTATTAGACAACAAAATGATAATTCCACCAATAAAGGGAATTTGAATCGATGCACATAATAGAAATTAAATAAAAATATATCCAAAATTATATTATCATAGTTGTTCTATTTAATTGGTTTGGATTTTAATAAAGTTATTTTCCCAAGGAAAATCATAGTCGAGTGAACATACACTCACTAGCAAACCTTGAAGTAATTGAGAATAGAGACACCCTTCACAAGCCCATGGATTTGCACAAGAATGGAAAATGCAATATGCTAAAATATTTTCTGAAGGTGTGCATTGTAATAGTAAGATATTGAATGACATCAAATAAGATTCGATGTGTCGTGTAATAGTAGTATATTGAATGACATCCAACAAGATTCTACAATGTTATTGTTGATTTCATTGATCTACAAAAGCTATCCATGTAGCCATAATGCATTTCTTAAGCATTTGGCTACTATGGAAGGCATGGATACTTGTGTTTAAGCAAACAAAGTCAATGTTCATTTGTAATTTTGTGCTTACCAGGCACCCACAATCTCACCTTAGCTTGGGAAATCCACCCATAAATATATCCTAATGACAGTTGAAACTCAATCAAAAGTAACTATAGCAATCAATAGGGTCTTGGTATGATGATAAAGAGGGTGTGTTTCATACCCTAACTAAGGTATGGAATATCATATCCCTTTGCGTCATGGGCCATCTCGCCCATCCAAGAAAGTCATCATGCCTATGTATGCAATTCTTGTTGGATGGCACTAGGTGCAAGCCCTTGGCATATCTGGTAGAGAAGACTCCCCATTTGTGGCTGGTTAACTAAGAGATTCTTTGAAAGGTTTTAAACCAGCTATATTTCATTGTAATATTCCCAAATTGGAAAAGGACTTGCTTGCAGCAAAGTTGAATTACCCAAATAAATAGAAATAGTCTAGTCTATATAGTTGCACAAAAAGATCCCAATTAGATGGAAAAATCCAGATAATGGCATATGTGTTGTGATACAAAATAAACCCAACTATCTAAATCCCATGCAATCTCAATCCACTATGATTTTCCTTGACTAAAACAAAAAGTAAGAAGGGAACACTAAAATCTCACCATGGAGATTGTTGAAAGGACTGTGAAGAATGACCTTGGGAGTAAAGAGAAGGAAGTTGAACTTTTGATTGACTAGGCTTCATGAAATTAGTCTAATGTTGATGGTTTAGTGTTTGAAACTATTGATGTTGAAGGAGTGGTGCAGATGGAGGTAGAGGTGGCAGAGTTTGCATAGAAGGCCATACATATTGTGTCATAGGAGATAGAGAAGAAAGTCTTTGTGAATTCATGCTTTGGCACTCATATTGGAGGTAATCCCATTTGAAGTGGTTGGGAGAGCTTTCCCTCACTTGATTAGTGTGGATAATAGAAATCAGTTGATGTCCAATTATGTGTTCCTTCTATTCTTATTATTATGCACTATCGATCTTAACAAGTAGTATCAAAGCAACAATTTGAGTCTTGCGAAATCATTTTGTTTTGCTTTTTGTAGATTATCTTGCGGTAGAATTTATCCTTGCTTGGAAGCAACATTGTAGTCGCACCAAATGCCATTAGAAGTGTAGTTGTGTCGCCATTTCTAAAATGGGTTATAATTTCAATTCTGAGCCATACTGAGGAACTTATGATCATTTTAAGTTGCAACCTCAAAACCGTAGCCAAAAAAATGAGATCAGTTGATTATTATATTGTGGCATGACTTTAGTATTTCTTTTTTTTTAGGAGACTAATTGCAATCACACCAATGTTTTTGATGTCATTTTCAGATTGGGGTCATAATAGAAATTTTAAGTAATATTGAGGAAGATATACCCTTAAAAAGCTAACTTTCCAGCTCTACAAGTTTTGGCTCTGAAAACTAGAAACTTTTCTTGTGGCTTGATTTTATCTCTACTTGTGAACCAAAATGAGGTTATTCCAATGCCACTTGAAGCAAAGCATTAATTCCATTTCTAATTTGGGTTCATCATGGTTATTATAAGAAATATTAAAAGAGTTGCAACCACTTTATGTTGTTCCATTCAACCACAAAATCCTAGTAGAAGAAGGAGATCCATTGAATATCAATATATTATTCCCCCTCATTGATGAATATTTGGATTTATGGGAAACCTATGTGGAAGGAGTCCTTGAAAAAAGCTTCTACAACCTATGAAGAGTGTAATAAAAAGTTCTTAATAGAACTTGAAGAAATTTTGAAGGAGAACCATGATCACTCAAGCATTGAAGTCATTCAAAGTGAAATACTATTTGTCATTCACCCCATTACACAAAGTACATAAAGCATGTATTCTAAATTTTAGTGATTGTGAGGCAAAAAATTTGAAACTTTTAAGTTAAGTTCAATAAAGGAATGGCACAAGAAAATACTACTTCCAATTCCACATGTTATCATTTGGAGCTTTTGAAAAAATAGAATTAGAGAACACCCTTGTTGACATGAGCCTGAAAACCACTTAACATGGTCAAAACCCACCTCACCAACATTACGGTTACAATGGAAGCAATAAATGACCTTTATCAAGGAGCTCTCAAGCTAGGAGGCTAAGTTCACTTTGAAAACTAAAGTTGTGTTTTACTTAGTCACTAAGTAATAGGACACCTCCAAACATGCCTCATATCTTATATCATAGTGTCGAACACCAATATGTGAGGATACATGTCCGCCACGTTTGGCACATGTCATCTTCATAGGAAACCAACCAAATACATGTCTGACACATGCCCTAAACAAAAAGGAATAAAATATAATATAGACAGTCATGGGAAAGAAGGAAATCACTTGATATCCTTCGGTGAGATTCCTAATATTCCCAAGCAAGAAACTCAGAGAGGTAGGAAGGTCAATAGAAACATACTCAAATATTATCAACCTCAAGACTATCTTGCAGTCTCCCGAGTACCCTAGAATGAGCAACCACTAGCCCAATTGATCAGATAAAGATAAAGAAGTAGGGTAGGTGCAATCTAATATCTCATAATGCAAATAAAAGCTTGGAAAATCGGAGGAAGCTAATTCAATGTTATCCAAGTCAATGGGGTACTTGAAGGAGAAGGTGAGGGAAGTAGAAATCATGCATAACATCAACCTCCATTCACAAGGTGAGTAGCGAAAAAATTGGATAGCTACAACAAAGGATAAATTGAGCTATTGAGGAGTTGAACCAACCCCTGATATACTAGATTAGCGAGATCAAAGAAGGTCATTATAACCCCCACATAATAGAAAGAAGAGTAAGTAGCATATGGAAAAGCTGCCAACCAAGAAATCATGATCGCTAATCATCATACAAAGAAATAAGCCAGTCATTTCTGACATCTAAGTTGTTTTCTATCTTAGCAAATGTTGGGATTTTATATAAGGCTTTGCCTTCAATTTGTCTATATCTTCATCTACAGGAATGATAGTCATGTAGAAATGGAATATGATTCCCATATTGTAGTTCACAGTAAGAACCACAGTAAGTTGCAGGCATGAGGAATATTTATTACAAACCGAGATAGAAGACGGATTCATTTGGGAATTCAATAAGGGGTTTTCTGTATAGAATTACCCTGTTATAATGAGAGTAGAACTCATAAATTGATGGTGTTGGTATCGTAGAGAAAAAGGTAATGAAAGGTATTAGGTGAGTATCATAACCATTTTGAATAAGTTGAAATCTTCGTGTATATGAAATGGACATAAAAGCCTGAAGCGAAGACTTAATGTGGAGAAGAGCATGATTTCAAAGCTAGGAATTATGAGATGAAATACTAGCATACAAAAAGAGAAACCTATATATTAGAAGGATGAGAGGAAAACCATTAAAGGATGCCTAGTGTTCCAATTTGACATATGTGTCTTGGAAATGTGAGATGGACTCAGAGAGGATAGTCGATTTGTGATCTCTGCAATAAATTTTCAAGTATAGAACTTGAACGTCATGAAGTATAATGTCCTTGTGAGCTATGTTGGAGAACTTTTGGTTTGGGACTTGATTAGATGTTGCTTATGATGTTTGTTGATCATAGAAATATATATGAAAAAATGATCATCCAATAAATGTGCATTGGAGGGAAAATTGCCTTGTATATAATTTAATGCCAGGAAGGAGATTGATTTTGAAAATTCATTGAATGGGTTGAAATCCATTGCAAAATATGTATAGGAATATGTTGGCATTTTACAATTCCATTATTAAATTTATTTTCTAGAAAGTGTGCCATCTTGTGCTCTCATTGGACCTTTCACCTGATGATTTTAATAATTCCAATTATTGTTGGAATTCTGAAATAAAAAATGTGTGCAAATACTTAGAACCTGATTATTTGTGAATTGTGCAAGGTTTGCGCTGAGTTCCAAAGGAGAGGGCATAATTCATTTTTGGAAAAGGGTATGGTATGGGAATTACCTCTGGATATAAATATTTTTGAGGTAACGTGAATTAATATTTATTGTATTGGATCAAACTGGAATACATTTGTTTCTATGAAGACATTGAATTCACAATGTGCCTATAAGGTGGTCTTCTAGAAAAAGACACCACAGACAAGGAACAAAATTGCAGCAACATGATTACATTGGGAATGCATGAAAGAGAATATCTGTGTGAGATGTCAAAACACCCATTTTGAGTGTATTGTAGGGAACAAAGTGCAAAGTGGAATATCAAGGAAGATAAATATATATAAATGATTGAATGCTAGCAGTTTGAAAAGCTTGCCAGCATTTTGGGTGGCATCACGATGGCATCACATCCTTTTGTATTTGAGTTGCAAGCTCTCATTTGGTGCCAAAACAAGTACTATGTCCCATCTTAATGTTGTACAATGGCGTCAAAGATGAATAAATGCAAGTAAAATATAACTTAATGTTTTCCCAGAACTTGTTTTAGCAATGGCTACTATGTCCTGATTTTTCATGTCAATAGGCCTTGATTGTGCCTGTATTGGAGTGGGGGAGGAGAATCCCGCATTTTGTAGCTAAAAAACCCAACATTTGAAATAGTATTAGAAATTTTTTATCACAAATTAGCCTGTATACTCTAAATGCAATCCCATCAATCATTCTATCCAAAAACATCACAAAATTGAACATATCAGTAACAAAGAAGAATCATTTCCAATGCACATGGTGTCTTGTTGAAGCATCTGTGACAAAAGCATTGGGGTTATTCACAAAATATATGGCTGGCCCAAAAACGTTGGCAATCACGAATCCATGCTGACTTGAAATCCACCCTTAGAGAATGATCCCCCAACAAACAGGCCCCAACTACATGAAGGCTAAGTAGGAGAGCAAGAAGCAATGTTTATGTTGTATAGCAGTAAAACCTACAACATATGCTCCTCTCTGGAGAAAATATTGTACCTGCAACAAGTACAAGGCATAACAAACAAGTGATTTTGGCACTAAAAACATCGTGGATTGTAACTTGTTATCTTAATTAACAAGTAACTGGGATGTCAATCACATAAAAATAGAGTTGTTAATAATAATTGTAGAAACCAAGATAAAGAATACTCAGCTATAGGATAGAAACACAATTAACCTACAAATTTCTCAAATACAATCGAAAGCATGAGAAAGTAGACAATCTTACTTCTCGAAGAATCTCTAATGGAAATCTAGTTTGGTTAATCTGTGATGGGACTCTGCATTAAGTTATACACAATCCACTATAGCTAAAAAATATTCTAGACAAGGGAACACAATCCTAATTTCGATATAGATGAATGATCTAGGTATAAATTACTGTGAATCATGTGTATTAGCTTCTTCAAAGTAGTAGTCCAAAGAAAAATTGATCCTCAAGTCCCAAATTTAGTAACCCCACTCCTAAATAAGCACTGGACAATAATATATGTGCGACCTTCACCATATGGAAGCAGAATCCTGGCTGCGTAAAGAAGGTAAATAGATAAATGTGATCATACAAGTTGATTAGGGCCTCAACATACAAATGTGTAGAAAAGACATTAACCTTTTAGTTGTACATAATACTACAAAATTTTCAACCTTGAAAAGAAAGTCACACCATAAAATTTCTCAAGAATGACATTTTACAGAGGTAGTCCCTATCTTGTGTCAGAGTTAGCAAAATATGA
Organism: Pinus taeda; assembly: GCA_000404065.3. Lineage (NCBI taxonomy): Eukaryota > Viridiplantae > Streptophyta > Pinopsida > Pinales > Pinaceae > Pinus > Pinus taeda. The sequence goes on from APFE031745144.1 coordinate 7,907, forward strand.
ACAAAAACTTTGTACAAACACTTCTACTTTACAACACTTCTAATGTTAGACAAACCCACTTTTGTTTCAATTTCATTTCTAATTTTGAAAACATCTATGAGCATTTTAAATGATGCATTCTAAAGCTTCCTATGGAAGGAAATCTTATACTCATGAGCGAGGGATTTGAGGGATCTCTGGTCTTCAAGGTTATCTTGGTCTGTAAGTCACTTGTTGTTTCTTTTGTCGTTGTTTTAGCTTTTGTTTTCATTTCCATTGTTGTTGTTCTTTTCGGTATTGTTGTTGTTGCTGCCACTGCTATTGCTATTTCTTGTTTACATAGTTCCTTCATCTCATTTTCTTCCATGGCAGATTGTGAGATAGCCTGTGGTAATTTTGGCATGGGTAGTTGTTTGTAGTTCTATTCATTTTGAGATGGATTTGAATCATCTTCATTTTATTGTTTATAGGCCCCCTGTACATAACTTCCTTTGTCAACTTTAGTTCTGTTTTCTCAACAATAGGAGTAGATGAAATATCGTTATTCGATGTTTTATTGGGTGATGTTTGGAAAGAAATCACCCTTTTACAACATGAAATTGATGAACGCACACATCTACTCTCGGGTGCATTGCACTCTGACAAGAACTAGTACTCAAAAATGGTGAACTGCTTAGAAAATGAACCAGTCACCTCATGTTCGGGCAATCCACTATCCTTAGGAGTATTACACTCTGAAATGCATTGGGATTGATCAATAGTATAATTCTTATAATAATATCATTGGCCTTCTTGTCATTTCTCATGGGTGTCTTACCCTTAGAAGAGCATTGAGATTCATAAATGGTACTCTACTCAGAATAAATTCTAGTCCTAATCTTATTTTTGGAGATTACACCAACCTTGGGTGAATTTCTCTCTGAAAAGAATAGGAATTCATCAACACCATACCTCTTAGAATAAATTATGTTCATTTTCTTTTTGTTGGGTAGTGAGGAATGCGTAAGAACACTGTCATTAGATACATAGTTTTCTAAACTACAAATTGATTGATCCATCTCGAGAAAAATCATAGTTTTGGCATTCCCTGATAAGGATTTTTTCCTTTCATTACTCAATTGCATTCTCTTTTTCGTTATGCCTGGAGTTTTGAATTTTGCATCCATTGACTTACCTCGGGTGTGACTAGAGGTCGTGGTATTCATATATCTGGGCAAGCCCACAGACCCTTGTGCTACATTCCCTAATTCAATATTGTATGTCATCTATGTTTCTCGACTAGCTTGACTATCTGATGTTTCTTGGTACCCTAAGGATGGATCACTCTTTACAAGATGTTTCTTCTCTTCTCTCAAAAGAAACTCAATGGTCTAAATATTGTTTCTTGCACTATAGTAGTGTTACACTAAACTTTGTCACCATGACTATTTGCAGTTAGTATGGCTCCATCAAACTGTCATACTATCCTCCTTGGCAAGCCTCATACCTCTGCTCTCCATGTCAAACTTCAAGAAAGAGAGAAAGTCTTTAAAAATATATATTTATCTCTGGGTACGCAGTTTCTCTCAAACCTTACCTGCATGTACGCATCCCAAGTTCATAATACCTGCGTACTTGTACGCTCTGTATGTAAAGGGGTGGGTGCGTACTCCTATAAAGGTCAAAAGGTGCGCGTTTCATCTTAAAAAAGTTACTTGTGGTCATTTCTAGAGCATTCTAGAAGCTTGTTTGACGTGTATTGAGCGCCTCCAGATGGTTCATGTATCCCTAAGAAAGAGGAACTTATCCCATCAAGAGAGGAGCTACCCCATCCAAAAGAGGGGCTTATCCCATTGATGGTGCACCTCATTAACTTCCTCTAGAACATTATAAATACAGGAGGCATTGGGCCAGAGTAGGGGAGGTTGAAAGCTGAACATTCCAAAGGGTAGATGCTGCTGGAATTAGGACTTCCTTGTAGAAGCTTGTGAGGAGAGATTCCCATCCTTTCTTGTTTCATTTGGAAGTGGGTGAGCTATCAAAGTAAAGGAAAACTCTTGCTGGACCCTGGGAGGAACTTGCACAACACCAAGGCTCAGGTTGTAATGGTTTCTTTTGTTTCCTATTAATACAAATAAGTCCATTCTTCTCAACAATTTGTTATTAATGAGTTGTTTCATATACTCCTTGTCTGTATGTTGAATATGTTTTATTTTATGAGATATTCAG